>JAYJLV010052050.1:0-19619 GCA_036873485.1 Torymus texanus
GTTACAAAAGGCGCGTTTTAATCAAAAAATGCTCCGCGCGCGCCGTGTGTCTGAAATATGATGGACGCCGTCATATAAGCGTATATATAATCCGGGAAGAGGATTTTCGGTTTTTGAGTTATTTTTATGGTGTATAGATTTCCGTCTGTTATAATCTGATATTGTATACAAATCGTTGAATTTTTATATATTTTGTGGTTGATAAGGGGTTGAATTTGAATTCAAGCAAGAAACAAACCCTCATGATGACCATCTATAACTATAAAGTTTCAAGGTCTATATATAACTTTGACACTGAACTGCCACTAAACTCCCATAAAAAATCACTTTCTTCATTACACACATAGCAAGGTACAAACCTCTGCACGTTCCCCCCTTCGCTCTTGCTATATACAAGCAACACCGCAGGCGCGCACCGTCTCTCTCTCTCTCTCTCTCTCTCTTTCTCTCTCTCTCTCTCTCTCTCTCTCTCTCTCATTCTCTATACATATACGCATGCCGAAGGCATTTCGCAATAACACGACGCGCGCGCGTTTTACGATCTTCTAATTGCTCGCACACGCGACCCAATTGACAATAATCCTTCCACGGCCCTTGGCTAGGCTAAGGTCTGTCTCTCTCTCTCTCTCTCTCTTACACTCTATATAGAAGCAAAAAAAGCAATCGCGTTTAAGGTCGCGTCGACGGCTGATTGGCCGCGCGTTCGTTGACATGCGATTAGCGTCGCGCTTCGTAGGATAACGAGCTGGACGCAGTCTTGTATATATAAAGGTGTGTGCGTATGGTTGCTGATCTCTTTTTGTTTTTGCGGTTGATTGTCGCGTGGTTGGGTTTTTTTTCGGGGTAAGGGATGGAGAGGAGTGGAAAGAATGGAATGTCGCTCGAGATTTTTTTTTTGTATGGAACACCATGGTAATTGAATTTATTATTTTTTTTTGGGAGAGGGAAACAGAGGAAAGTGTTATAGTGTGCTTTAATTTAATAATATATAATTGATAAGTGTATAAGGAGCTGTTTATTTTATTAGTGAGTGTATTATAAGGTTCTTTTGGAATAAGTTTTATTATTATTATTCATGCGCGTGGTTATATGAATATTTGCATTTTACAAGGCCATTGCGCAATTATTATTTTTATTATTACAAATATTTCCTTGGAAGATGCTTTAAATATAGAAGCGTAAGCGCGACGACGACGACGGCAACAATTGAAGTTCTTGAAAAATTAACAATGCTTGTGGAACACGGTTAAACTGAAAAAAAAACTACGCGTGTCAAGAATTGTGACGTGTACACGTAACGTACAGTCGAGCTCATCGGTTTACAGGATGATGATGTTTTTGTTTATTTTCGAAACGTATAGTGCAAAAAAAAACGATTATGTGCTTTGCGAATCTCTTGCTTTACGAAAACTACGGTACGGTAATGTCATTGTTTTATTTTATTTTATTGTAAGATAATTTGAACTTGATCTTTTTTTAAAGAGGAATCCGTAAAATTAAAAACGAGTTACAATAAAAATATTACAAAAATATCTTTTATTCTCCATATTGTTTCCTGCACGTCTTTATTACACAAAAATATATCAATGATCCTTTCTCTCTATGAATCACCACACTTCGCTCTATACCCGCACAATTAACCCAGAAAAAAATGAAACTATATATATATATATATATATATATATATATTACACACATATCACAAAATATTATGCAACAACCCAAAAAAATCCTCCACGCGTGTGCAAAATACATCAGATCAAAATAAAATGAAATAAAAAAAAAAGTCGATCATTAGCCCTCGGGTCAACGGCTCGCGCGGCTCGCTCGCGTTCGCTCTCTCTCTCTCTCTCTCTCTCTCTCTCTCTCTCTTTCTCTCTCCTCATGCGTGCTCGCGCTTGGGCACGAAATAAAAACGAGCCAATCGCAAATATCCCAGGAATCCACTCAGGAATGCCACCTCCAAAAAGAAGACTACCTCCTTCTCTCTCTCCCTCTCTCTCTTTTGCGCGCGCGGTGCTCTCAAAGCCGGCACCGCGGGCATTACACACACATATATATACATAGTCTGCACATTGCTGTTCTCGAATAACACACATAATATATATACACACACACACACACACACACACACGCACACACACACACACGTATATAATGCATGCATACATACATGTATATTATACATATATATGTAGTTCGGGTAGGACCGGAAGCGCGAAGAAATTCAAGTTGATAGTACGGTGCATCATCGTGTACTTGTACCTTGGAGTAAAAGAGAAAGAGAGATAAAGAAAGCGCATCACCGCGCGAGTACGGTTCACGGTCAAGTGTGCCCTGTGTGTGTGTGTGTGTGTGTGTGTGTGTGTGTATATATATATACGAGAGAAGCAAGATGCGGTGTGTGTGTGTGTGTGTGTGTGTGTGTATATATATATATATGTATGTATGTATATAAGCGCCTCGACGGCGCCAAGGCCGGACGTTCGCATTACGCGCGCGTGCATGCGCTCTGCTGTTGCGGTTGCCGATGTTGCACGTATAGGTAAGGTATAGGTAAGTAAGTAAGTAATAAGAAAAATGTATGTGGATGCATTTGTAGGTGTGATTTGTAAAAATCCAGGGTGGGTGTGAGTATATGCAGAGAAAAGAAAACCGTTACTGGTTAATGAACGGACGTTTGGATATGAACAAATTAAATGTGTTTACTCAAATGATTCGTAATTTAATTGTTAACGAATTTCTCTAACAATATTAAATAAATTTTCATCTGTCTCTATCAAAACGTCTGTTCGTTAATAGTCAAAATTTTCTTTTCTGCGTGTAGGGATGAAGGATCTATATTAATTGTAATAACGTTATGCGTATATGAAATGGTTGTAGACGACTATTGTCTCGATATTACAATATGTATCAAAGCAACGATGACAAGTGAATAGAATAATATTCTATTAAATATGCAAGACCGCGTCTACTACTAATTATACAAGCTGTATAAATTTATATACGTATCTATATAGGTATATAAGCTTATCAATTTAAAAATAATTTAATCGTGCGTATGAAAAAAAAAACGATCGGCTGACCAAACTCAGATACTAGATCAAGGATGATGGAAAAGTAGCTCACTGTCGCGGCTAAATCTTTTTATATATATGTATAAAAAAAAAGAACAAGGCGCTCGACAACTATAATAAACTAATTTTACACCTCTAAACTCGTTTCTTAATGAAACCCGTATACATATACATATATACGCACTACTTGAAAAGGTCGATCACCATATATCATCGTACCCTACCTACCGCATCATTGTGCTGGTTATATGCTGTTTGCATTAGCATGAACGATTTTATATATATATATATATACACGTATATACTCGTATACATACACCAGCTGACCGACTATGCATTGTCTCAGCGAGGTGTATATATACGCGTGCGTCATCTTATTATATGCATCGCACACTCACCTATATATGTATATATATACACGCCTGCACCGAAAAATCACGCAACCGCATGTCGCGTGGTGCGAGCTTCCCAAGAGAGAGAGAGAGAGAGAGAGAGATATGACATAAGGAGCACGAGGAGGAACTAACTTCGCGGGCAGCGATAAGTTAATGCGACTGCAGCGTGGCTTACGCGGTTTTTGTGAGTTATGAATATTGGAACCGGAGCGATAATATTCGTGATTGACTTTTTCGTTTTGAAGGAACTTCTTTTTCTTTTTTTTTTTTTTTTTACAAATTGTGGTAGATATGTAGGTCAGCTGTGTAAGTATATATACGCGTGGCGGAAACGTTGTAGACGGAATTATGTGTGTATATGTCATTGGCTTTTTTTTTGTAGGTGTATATAATTTGAACGAAATTGTACAATAAAAAGTATTTTATATTCCTGCAACAATAGCCACATTAACCCAAAAAAAAATATACATATATAAAAACTTTAATCTAAAACCATTCTCCGTTACATCCTCACATCTCCATCCGTGCATCAATCCGGAACCATAATCATCTAAACAGCAAAAAAATTAAAAAAAACCTGAATCCTTAATACAAAAATGCGAAACTCCTCCTTATACCACGCGCATCTTTTCCTTTGCTTTTCCGCCGCCGCCGCCGTCGTTGTATGCGATAGGCGTCTTTTTCGGGCCGCGCGTATACCGCACATCCTGCGCTCGCGTATACAACTCACAGAGATGGTTACGTAAAAGCAAAATTACCCGCTAATTACGTAAAGTTAATTCGCAAGTTGACTGGTGTACCAGCGAGTGCGCGCGTGAGTTTTATTGTAATTTCTGTGCACGACGCGCCGTGATGGGTTGACTGAGAGATGGTTGACCGGTGCGGGTGTAAGTATCAGTCGTAGACGACAATGTTGTATTATTGATGATTATTGTTGGTGAGTGGGTAAAGGATGGGGTTGGTAGGTTTTTGGGATGGCGTGGTTGGTAGTTGTGGTAGAGGAATTGTGTGGTGGTTGAGTGTGGTGGTGAAGTGAGGGTTTTTGGTGGTTATGGGATGTGGTGAAAAAGTATGGTAATAGGAGTGATAAGATTGTTTTGGTTTTGGTTGAATTTGGGTGTTTTAAGGCATATAATACTGGCAGGATGAAGGTTCGGTAATAGAACGTATTCTTTAAGTATAATTTTATTGATATATGAGGGTATGCGATATTGATTATTCTGAGAAAAATGTACGTAGTCACTATACTACTATATCGGATGGTTGTCCAGAAATAGTTACGGTTTCTATTTTTTTTTTTTTTTTTTTTTAGTAAAATCTACATATTTTATTAGTCATTAACACTATATTTTAGTATTAGCATTATTAACATTATTAACCATATTATTAGTAAATTTTACTATAAAATATAGTTGTAATGATTTTGCACTAATAGTAACTATATATATTTTCACCTCATTGATAAAATAAGCAGTCCCCTAATTTCCACGGCGTCCTTTCGTTCCAATTTCAAACAACCCAACCGGAAAATATTTGACTCATAACTAGATAACCATCGACTTTCGGAAACCAAGATTATCCATGGGTATTTTTTCCAATTAATTTATACAGCAACAGGAAGTGCAGCAAAAAAAAAGAGGGAGGACTTAAACACGACCGTTGCGCGAAACTTTTCGCGTGTGCTAATGCTCATTTTCTCGTTGCGGGACGATCGAAAAGATTGGTTTTATCATTGCGAGATGATCTTTGTCTCCTTTTTTTTCTAATTATTAGACAAATAATGTAGTAATTACGACAGAGTTATACGAGAGCTTCCTTCTTCTTCTCTAACTGTGCACACATATACGCGCTCGTTATATTTTAGATAACTTTTGTCTGCTAGATCTTTTATCGTTAAAGAATTAAGACATAACGTAACGTGTAGCTCGCGTATATAGTGTTTAAGTTTTGATACAGAGTATATGAAAACATTATTCGCGCATATTTTCTTAGTAATGTATAATCAATTGAATAATTTATTCTTGCAATTCGAATTAATGAAATTACAATTGACAATTTTCCGATCTCATCTTTGCTGCATAATACTTGTTAAAATTAACATAATTGCTCCAAACTTTATCAGCGGGAGATGCGAAAAAAATCTATTACGTGTATTTTTCAATTATGTACGCAATAATTGTGCAATAATTACTTAATGCACAACAAATACACGACGAAAAATTGTCTAATAAACAGTGTGTCTAAATTATTGCATGTTGCTGGACAGTCCGTTAAGTTCAACGAAATATTTGTCGTAAAATAATTTTATTGGAAAATCTTCTTGTACATAGGCGGTAAAGTGCTGTATATTTTAAAATATTCGAAATATTCCATTGTGTAATGAAATAAAGTTTGTCTCAAAGTATGTAATTATTAAAATGTCAACTTTTTCCTTATATTCTAAACTACAAGCATAACAAAGTCTAATAATAGTAATATCATCTTTTTCAAATAAATAGAGAAAAAAAAGCAAAAAGAAATTAACCGAGCCCCACGTCACTGTTTACTCACTTACCCCATAAAGATAACAAAATATTATCCAAACTTATGGAAAAAAAGCATACATCCAAGCTTAATTTTACAAATTAAAGAAAAAGAAAAAAGAAAGAAAAGTTGAATTCCAAAGAACCTCGACGACAAGAATTTCGCGTTTATACGATGCGCTTAAGACGCAATTTACATTCGCGGTAATGACGTGTAGAAATTCTAAATGCTTTTTCGCATAATATCTCTTGTACATATATGTGTGATGTATATATAAATACACAAAAGAGCTTGCGTCAAAACTTTTTGATGAACTTTATTAAAAATCTCTCGCGGTCGGCATTAAAAATACATAAAAATTATTACTCCTAATATAACCACGCGCGAGGCTCTCTTTATACTACGATATAGCCTGTCTAATAAATTAAACGTACTGCGAGCCGGATTTCTTATTGTTTTTTTTTAACGTCCTTTTAATGGCCATGTTATTACACATATTCCATGTCTTATAAATTTTTAAAACATTGATAAACAACGAGAAATTTCCTAGAAAAAAATAATACTGTCATCCGTCGTCGTTAAGATAATCGGCTTCTAATATATATCAATTCATTAGCAGCGATCCGAAACAACACACATACCTATACACCCAAGATTACTTCGTATTATCTAAATCTATACTTATAGCAAGTTTTACTCGCACTTAATTATAAACATATTGTATGCTTTAGAACTATAACGAAAGAATGTATAGCGCGCGACATCCGATACATCGCGCATTATATTCTTCCGCTATCAGATTTCCGTCGTACCAGATCATAACGCGCGCGCGTACGCTTCGTTCTTTATAAGGTGAAGTTCAATGTCAACATTATGGACAAGATAAAAAAAAGAGTAATATTTAACTCTTTGGTGTTCCTTCCCTTTGCTAAGATATACATACATATATACTCGTTCAGGTATTATAATAAATATACACATTCGCGACGAGTTTACTTTATTCATGCTCGAACTAATTAATATATACCTGAGTAAATATAAGAATTCTTTTCTTTTTTTTCTTTCATATATGCTCGGCCAAGTCTCACAAACGACATAATATTTAATATATACGCGTCTATATATATGAAACTGGCTTTTAATATATCAATATAAGTATAAGTATACTGCGAAATTCCATTTGCTTTGAGGTTCAAATAATATTTATATCAACAAACAACAACTTACCATGGCACAGAGCGGAGCAAAGTAACAGCAATAGTAAAAGCCCGTGACCAGTCGGCGTCGACATCCTTGTATATCGTACCCTCGTTGTCGTCGTCATCTTCGTCGTCGTCGTCGTCGTTGTCGCTGCAGCGGCAATAGATCACCTCGCGCATCTATCGATGATCGCCGGGTCGTCGTCGTCGCTTGCAGCGCGCACTTTATTTCTATATATTATAGATATAACTTAGCAGCTATTGATTTATTGTTTAATCGTGCGGAAGGTGCATGTTCGGTAATCCTGTAATCGACGACCTGAGTTAGATAATATCCATCGCTGGTGCAGAGATAGCCAATAAATATCACACTGCTCGTATATATATACAGCACACTTTTATTCTTATACAATCGTTCTTTTACTTATAGTTATGCATATATACTGCACTTACAATGTACTATAATAATAATAATAATAAATGTTAGAGTATAGTACCCGGAGAGCGCGCACCTTTGTACAAGTTATACATACGCGCGCACGCGGCGGTGTCGGAGCGCGGACTGACTGACTGCGTGAGTATGTGTCTGACTCTCTCTCTCTCTCTCTCTCTCCACAGCGGCGCGCGCGCGAAAACGTCCCCCACGTGCGCGCCGTGCGCTCTCGCTACCGGAAACCTGCACGCTACTCGCGCGCGAGGAGAGCGGAATTCCAGGGGCGAGAGAGAGAAAGAAGGTGGAGGTGGAGAAGGAGGGAAAGAGAAGGAGGGAAGAAGAAGAGGAGAAGGAGGGAAGGAGAGAGAGAAGATTCCACGGAAGCGCCGATGACTCAGCCTCGGAGGATTGCCGTCGTAGAAAGAGAGAGAGAGAGAGAGAGAGAGAGCGCAGGTAGGTTGGTAGGTAGGTGTGTGTATGTATGTATATATAGAGAGGAGGAGGTGAGTGTATGGTGTAGTGGGTAAGTATGTGCGGGGTTGCATTCCTAAGAGAGAGAGAAAGAGAGTAGAGTATATAGCTAGAGAGGTGTGTAGGTCAGGTTCGAGAGTAAGAGAGAGAGAGAGAGAGAGAGAGATGAGGTGAAGGGTAATAGTGGGAGGTTTTTGATGTAGATGGGTTGGATTTTAGGGAGTGATAGTAAGAGATTGGTAACTGATAAAGGTGGGGATGGTAATTGGTATGGTTTTTTTTGGAAATTTCAGGTAAAGAAATAGGAGCAAAAGGTAAGCAAAAGGTACATTAAGATGCGAGTTTAATATTGATAACGAAATTTATAAAGTACAAGGTATTGAAATTTAAAGTATAATAGTAATGAAATTTTATGTAGGCGTATTGAATGCAATGTAAAAGTCATGGAAATTATTATTAAATTTAATATTAAATTTAATGAACTTAAGTTTTTAGGATAATTAGGTATGATTTGAAAATTCATAAACTTAATGAAAATCGTTCATACTTTCTCTTATCTATTTCCCTCGTATCAACCACGATTACTATAGTTATCAAATTATTAAAATAAATGGTATAATATGCGATCGGAAACCTTAATAAAAATCATATCGATGAAAAATCGCATAAGAATCTCTATTGCTCCGATTTCATCCTTCTTGCGTATACAATTACGAAATTTCACATATTTTTATTCTTCCATAATCACTGTCATGAATTATGAATAAATAAAACTGTTCTGCGTTAACATATATCATAAAATGCAATTAGTTGAGAAATGCATACAAGTTCATAATCGATCCAATATATAAAATTATATACTTTAAAGACATCAGCATTAGTATACGTACATATATATACACACACACACACACACTCAACTTATACGCATTTTATTTTTATCAAAGCAAACATTATAATGCTATATACCGTGTCACATACGTGCCGTCTCGCGGCTATTCAAAATAGAGACCATTACAATAAAACGAATGACAAACACTACACACGTGAGCGCTCCAATAAAAAGACATTATAAAGCGCTTCCATGCAGGAAAAATAAAAAGAAAAGGAACGCAATCATCACCGTGACATGTATATAATATACACATATACGTTGGCGCCGCAATTATATTATACCGATCGTTTTACAGTTATCGAAAAACGTATATAAAACTCAATTTCTTATCACCCGTAAAAGAAGAAAAGAAAAACTTCCATTTACGCGCGTGCCACTATATGTATACTTCTTATCTTTGTATCGATTTCAAGTATATACGCGCGTAGTTGTCTTAATTCACCGTAACATTACGTATATATATTGGTAAGAAACGACGACGAAAAAAAAAAAGAAGAAGAGATGCGTGTGGTATTCGGGTCGCCGGTCCGGAAGATCGGTTCCGTGAAGTCGCGGTTGATTTTCGGTAGCGCGGTGTATATACACTGCCTTCGGAATTCCCCGGTGTATATATGCGTGCAAAGTGGCCGTTGTAAGCGCGTTTGATGATCGAGATTTCGTCGAGGGGCGGTTGCGACAGACTTGATGGTTTATGTGTGCATATGTGTGTATTATGTGTGTGATGGGAAAGCACAGAGTTTTGTGAATGGTGAATCATTAATGGTTATTGAGAGTATAATTATTTATTGAGGTATTAGATAAATTTTGTTTTGTTTGGGTAAGTGGTGGATAGAGAAAATAATATTTATAGGTTTATTAGGGAGAAGTTTTTTAAAGCCTAATTGAACTCATTGCGGGATTGGATTGTTTCATACCCTTTATTGTTTAAAAGAAGTTTAAAATATATAGAATCATGTAAAAAAAAGTTTGAAGGATTGTTATTCTGTTTGTTAACGAACTTAAAAAAAAATAATATTTTTATTAGGTTTTATACACTGATATAGAAAAACGTGGGTAAAAATTCCCATGGTTCCTAATAATTTAGTAATATCAACCAAAAATACAAATTTTACCCATAAAAATATAGTAATTTTTACTATGTTTCATTAGAACAATTTGTATTTTTGGTTGATATTGCCAAATTACTAGAAAACATGGGAATTTTTCCCCACATTTTTCTATCAGTGTACGATTCGAAATTCTATAGAAAGTGTACCGATTATAAATAAATCAAAATTATTCGATCGATTCATACAATATACTTTTTCAATTTTGTAAGGTCAAGTTAATGTAAAAATCGTATACCCATTCACAAGAACCCAATTCGCATCATTACTTTTGTCAACATCCACAACGACCAACATCACATTCACCATATTCCTTAATTTACGCACCTGTCACACACAACACACAATATACTCTCATCCACTCAAGCCCTACCCCCTTCCAAAAACCATATTACACACGATCCATACCTATATGTATATAATCACCTAATCTTCATACCACTCCTCCACCACCATCTCACGTTCCTGATACACTTATATACCTTTCGCGGACTTTTCGCGCACTACGTTGACGAAACTCTCTCTCTTTCTTTCTCTCTTTCTCTCTACTTTGTATACACACTACGATTCGCGAATTGTTTAGTCGATATAATCGCGTGTGCGATACGTGCGCTCGCCTCGCGCTGCACACCGAGCGCTGACTGAACGTTGCCGTCGTTGCCGCGTACGTGTATACTATGCTTGCTTGCTTGCTTAGCGAGTCGTGGGGAAGAGGAGGTTGAGGAGAGTGAGGAGAAGAGGGGTTTCCTGGTGACCCGGTGACTTGATTTTTGGGTGTGTTTATTGTGGTAAATGGATAATATATATAATAATGATGGATGGTGTAGTTGTGGGAATTGGGTACACGATGGGGTTTTTTGGTATATCAAGAATACTTTTTTTTGTATAGTTTAGGTGAGAATGTATTAAAGTGATGTAAATATTAATGTTTCGTGAATTTTTTTATTATATATACTATAGTACATTATAACATGGATTTTCACCTTCAGAATATTTAATCTATATTCGATAAGAGTAATTTATTTATAACCAATATACTAATGCATTTTAATATACATATATAGACTTGTTTCCTTTATGTACATGAAAGAACAATGTATAACCATAGAAATGAAAGAAATAAATAATAATGTGTATCTATAGAAAACAAGCGAACAGTAGAGAGAAAAATTACATAAGATATAACTGATGAACTTCGCACTACAATATAATACGAGAAAAATTTACGATTCTTCTATTTCCATATACGCGCATTAATTTTATAATTCTTAACTCCTCATTAAAATTATACAATCTCTATACTTCACAGCCCTCTCCAGACAATTTAACGCTAAAATTTTCAATTCAAATTATCCCACAAGAAACATACAATATGTCACATTCAAATCAGCAAAGTAAAAAAAAGAAGCAATTTTACTTCACACCGCGTCGTGCGCATTTCATCGTCAACTCGCTTACATTCGCGTATACCGCGCACGTTATACACACATATATACATATATATGTGCACGCAAATCCTTGAACAGATATGATAATGCATATGCGTCTAGCTTGTTTATATACCACACGCTTCCTCGGTTCTAAAACGAATAGTTCTATATATCAGTTGATTTACTACAACTCGTGCGTGTATATGTATGTGTAGAATCCGAAGTACATAACGGTAATTCAAGAGGGACCGTGTAATTACGCGAAATTTATTTATACCTCCGCCTACGTGGTTAAATATAAAACGAACCCTTTTGCTACTGTTGCCCCAGATCGCGCGGTGATCTCATCGATTCGACGAATTGCCGAATGAGAATTTACGAGGTTCTTTTTTTTGTTGTTTGTTTGGTAGGGATGAATGGAGTGACACGTCACGAAGGATATAAAGAATAAAGGTATTGTTATGAGAAGAATATATAGTTTAGTAGATATATAGGTAAATCGATTGGATTATAAATAATATTATATTTGGTTGAATTAACGATGGTATTGATAAAACTCGAGTTGATGCCGTTTATATAAGAATATATATATTATATGTGATGAGTTCTTTCAGGGAAAGATATGCGTGATTTACATCATTATGAGGATAATGCGAGTTTAAGTTTCTGGAAGACGTAGAGCAGAAAAAAGAGCGAGCGTGACGTCTGAGACTGAAACCCAAACAAAGTATACTTTGTAGCGAGAAAGAGAGATGATAAACTGGCAGGGTTATCGCGGAATCCGGCAGACGTAATTCGGAAATAGTCAATAGTAGACGAAATGCTGGTGTAATCGCGAGAATTGAGAGAGAGAAGATGTTTGATAACCGTGGATCTTCTCGGAATATGTACATTCGCATTAGAAAGTTTTGTGTCGTTGCGTGTGACCTTGATATATAAACGATAAATAAATAATTTGTATGCGGTTGGAGGTAAAGAGGGAAGCTTGATTCTGTTATATGATTATTTGAATTTTGGTTGTTAAAGTTATTGATAGATATATTAATATTAAATTGTTATTATTTTATATATAATTGTAAGGTATTGGGAAGACTTACTATTTCAGTAGTTTATATAATTGCAAATTGATGATGAAAATTTATAAAGTTTCGTTATTTTGAACATTGGATACGCACTATAGTCACTAATATTAATTTTCAGTAATTATCATTCATTAACAGTTCATTCAGTTTAAATAATATGTATACCTATTATCTTAAAAAATATTGATTTACTTCTACAACGATTTATAAATATTTAAATAAGTCACTCTATTCATTCACCATTTATGTCTTGTATAAAATAAACATATTTCTTTTGTAATTCGTCATTGTACTCTTTAAAAATGAATAAAAGAAAAGTCGTTCACTGTTGCACTGTCAGAAAGCAGACGTATTGCACGATCCTTAATCACCTCCCCTCACATCATCAAACCAATATCACTCATAGAAACAAACAAAAAAATCAACCTACCCTTGACATTTCTTCCTAAACCATTCCACTTCTATCCTTTCACTATACCAACAGCACCACTGTCACGTATCTCTTCTCCTGTCCCCGTGAAAGTGGCCAAAGAGAGAGAGAGAGAGAGAGATTTTCCGCACGCACTACTCCCCACACGCGAGGTCCACTCACTCTGGAATTCGCGTGCGCAGCGGGTTTCGCTCCACGCGCTCTGGAATTCGATCGGCACGCCGATCTCTCTCTCTCTCTCTCTCTCTCTCTCTCTGCGTGCATCCTCGGTCGAGGGACGACGACGACGATGCGAGGAGAGATCGGAAGTGAGATATATTATTGGCTATATGGTGTATAGGGGACGAGGTTCACGGTTCGTTGCTATAGTGGTTTTGAGTATATGTTAGGATGAGGAATGATAGAAGAGGAGAACGGTTTGTTGATTTTGTGGTGTATGTTGGTTTTTGTTCAGTATATAAGGTAAGTAACGTGCGGTTGTCGATTCATTTATTCTTTTATCATCTAAAATTAGCAATAGAAAAGTCATTGGTCAATTCTAACTATATAATTGCTAATTAATTTGAATTTTTATTTTATTATAACCTTTGGAAATAAATATAAATAAGCACCGTACAATCTGTTGATTTCTCTTCACTTATACTAGCAGTAGAAAATGCATATCGTGTAATTATTTTAATTATACGGAGAACCCTAAATTTAATTTCCTAAACACAGACTTAAAATCCATACAAACGCGAAGCCGCTCAATATATATAAATCTACCTGCAGCCATAATACACAGACAATCTTAACACGAACCACGACGAACGGCTGATTAATTGAAAGGACGAGAAGGTGTGAAGTTGAACGCGCGTTATGTGCAGGTCATTTTTTTTCTTTCTTTCTTTTACTCGAACGGCACGTACGAACGTGCATCGTCTATCTGCCGACAAAGCTGATGAGCATCTTTGGAATGTGAGAATGATTTTCGTCTGGAATGAGAAGAATTTCGTTTTCCGATTTTTGCCTTGAGTTTTGGGAATGCACCGCCGCGACTGAGATATGAAGAAAGAGAGGAAGAGAGAAAGAGAGAGAGAGAGAGAAACCAAAAAGTTATATATCTCGTGATCTTTGAAAGAATGCTTTGAATTCTTCTCTCAAAGGAGATAAAAATCGACGCGCGCCGCGTGGCTTGGATACTTTAACAGATCGCTGCACGCGCTATATAATATAATATCGTTCGGACGTCTGGATAAAGGTTAATGAATTGACCGACACTGAACGATTAATCAAGTTATTATTTTAATTCATTAAAAATCAGTAAAATTCATAATAATTAACGTATATTCTATAATTACATTGCAACCCTCACAAAACTACAGCTATTCAGTCGCACAACGCGCAACAATGTATAAACGATATTCGCGTATATAATCACGCGGATATGTATATATTACCATAAAAGCGCATAGTAAAATATATAGGAAGAAACGGTGCTTGGAAATCAATTCGCGCGCGTAGATTTGAATATTTATTGCGAGGAAACAGACAATAAATCTCACGATGCGCATCATCTACGCATAGAGGAGTATATAATGTGACGTAACAACGCGGCTGTTGTGGGATCTCGTAAATAATCGCGAATTGTGTATTATATAGCCGAGAGTATAAAGTGCATTTGTTAAAAGGATAGGAAAATGCGGGTGAATTTTATATTAGAAATACGTGAAGTTGCCCTGGTAGAAACGTTAACGATGCGTTGGCTAATTATTGGTTAATTTTGGAGGTAAAAACGTCACACTATCATTATTTTATTGTTAAAGATAATTATTTAATTTTTGTTCATAAAATCACATTCCATTGTCAATATTTGACCATGTGATTATAATTTTTAGTACTTTCAATAATGTTTAAAAATTTATTTAGGTTGAAAATGCTTCCATTTGATTAGCATGTTAACCAACGAAAATGGTTAATTTTCTACCAGGGTGGTTTAGGATGAAATAAGTTGTATAGTTTGTTGATTGGGTGATTTGAGGTTCGGAATTTTCTCAATTGTAAATAGTATAATATAGTAATAGGATTACTTTTTCTTTAATTTTAATGAATTATCTTTTGATGTCTTTCTTAATTCCTATACATATATAAGTAACTCGGATATCTCTAATATGTCTATATATACGTATAACGCACTGCAACTAATAATCACATTTTATATACGTATACTGAAGAAATTTTTATAATTATAATTATACGTATACATATATACCACCTCGCGCTGACACATTTATTTTATTAATTGATGATTCATCCGAGGCACTATCTACTATCATCGATCCACTATATATAGAAAATTTCTCTTACTAATTCTCTTTCTTTCTATACACTTTCACGATTATGAGTAATCCTGAACTTTTTTTCCCATTACTCATTAAAAACGCGCGTATGTATGTATATATTTTGATTCCTCAATACCAAGAACTTAGCGCACGCGCATCAGTTGCATGCTCTCAGCGTGACGCACTTTTCGATATATTCGAAGCTGACGGTATAATAAGTTATTATTGATTTTTCACGGCGTATACGCGAGCGCCACGATAAATAATAATTATACCTATATATACACTTGTAATATGTGATCGTTTTGGTTTACATTTGAGGATAAGGAACAATAAAGGATCATGTTATTTGTTTGTCATTCGTGCTTTAAGTGAATTTATATATATCTTGTATAAATGCTCTTGTTTCTGCTAATTTATTATTTATACTAGCGGTTGGCGGGGCTAATTTTAGAATTATCTTGAGTGATATGCGCGTTATTGCTTTATTGTCGATTATAAGGTCGTCTATATAACATCTTATCGTATCCGGAAAAAAATTCTAATATTGATAACCTTTTGTAATATACTATTTAAAATTAGACAAATACGTTCTTTGAATTCCGTCATAATAGTTTTTTTTTCTTCTTTTATCTTCGTGGAAAAACCGATGCGAGACAATAACTGGAATCCGAAATAGATTCGGAAGCGTCTTACACAAAACTTTGTTTCTTGGGCGTCATTGAACGATTTACGCATGGCGCGTATTTATCGTATTTATAAGCAAAAAATGCGTGTATATACGCACGAGTGGAGAATAGGTGCAATCCAACGGCTGAGATTGCGGGCAGCGCGCGTTTTCCGTCATTGTGTTTACGAGTGTGTGTGTGTGTGTGTGTGTATACATACACACGCACACGTGTAATCATAAAGATGCGCGGGTTAATCTCTAAAATTATAGGCGTAATGTAAAAGTAATTTTTCAATTTTTTTGTGAATGAGAATAATATTATAATTATTGCATATTATTACGAAGTTGCTGTTAACTTTTAATACTATGCTAGAGAAGAAATTATACCACGTGAAATATAATACTTAAAATACATATCTGTGGCTTCCCGGAATAACCGGATAAGTCCATCATTTTATTTTATTTATCGTAGATATATTTCATTTTATCTATTCTAATTTAATGTACATATGTTGGTTAATATATATTTATTTGTTTATTTAAAAAATTCCTATACACTTTCAAATTATAAATATTTTAAAATTTTACAATATTAGTACAATACAAATGGATCTAAATTTAATAGAAATGTCAGAAAAATAGAAATTTCTTAAATAATTTATAAGAATTCATTGAACAATTGCTAATTTTGTAATTTATTGAGCCGTTTCATAATTAAATTAAAGAATACGCTCTAAAATAAACGCGAACCGCACCATCCGATAAGTTCAGAGTTCCCGAAATAACCAGATAAATCCATACTTTTTTGAGTTCTTACTCGTTTTTAACGCATTAGAAAATGTATAATCTGTTGAAACCAGCGTGTAAATATATGTTTTGAATGTGTCAATTGACTAGTCCAATATCGCGACTCATCTCGTTTCTTACGATCTTACATATAAGTTTAAACATTAAAACCCGTTTTTCTCGGAAAATCGAAAAGTGGACCTATTTGGTTATTCTGGGAAGCCACAGATATATATGCTTTAAAGAAAATTTTAAATAAGATTTCTATTATTACATGAAACTCTTTTGTTATAGTGTAACTTTATAGTAGGGGAGAGCGGAATACGGCAGGCTGTTGCGGTTGTTGAGGAGAACAATCACTTTTTTTATTGTACAATAATTTATTCTAGTAAATACTTGCTTTAAATGTTAAATATAATAATAGAAACTACTTTACTTTACATTAAGACGGAAAATAAAAATTTCAATTTAAAAACATTGCTATATCATGAAGGTTAAAATGGTCTTTTAATTTTTTTATTAGATGACTTGACTATTAAAAAAATTAAGAATAGATCAAAACTATAGAAAACGTGGGACGCGAAGCATCTTTTTGCAGAGAACGTAGAGTGACACATGCACACTGAAGTTTCTGCATTAGAGTTCTATTTTAAGAAAAATATACCAATTGTAGAATCGGAATCTGTATAAATAAAAATTATAAATTAAAAAAACCATAACTTCCTTTAATGACATTATTTGATAATGTATATTTAATAAAGATATAGTATTTAATTTTATTACCATGGATCCTTATTTAACATTGTTTCATTACGAAAAAATAAAACACTAAACATAAAAACCATACATTTTTTCAATGTACTTGGTAACAACATGTATAAATATGAACTACTAATATAACCCTAGAATATTAGTTGTCCGTCGTGCCCGCGTCAGTGTGGAAAAGCGGATACTTTTGACCGATTTACATTTTTTAATATTACTAAAAAATAATTTTACATTACATATATTTTTAAATATTATAATTTATTTTTAAAATTTTACACTATAAATCCATGTGTTGTACACTTCCTAAAAATTAATCGTTTCTATTTTATAACATTTTGAAATTTATAATAAAGTACAATCGTAAATAATTAATAATAGACGTATTTATAACGATAATGAAAGAGATCAGGTCCTTGGCTACATGATTCTGTAACGTCGAATGGTTAAGTCGATCCTGATAATGACTATTATTGACGTTGTGTCATCTGCGATTCCTTCTTTTTTTATTATTATTAAAAAAAATATATATATAAAATCTTTCTTTTAAATACAATTCTCTCTCGGATTTACATAGCGGATACATTTTAAGAATGTCATTATTTTGTTCAAAATTTACTAAAAAACCACAAATTATTTTGACCTTCGGTTTCTGCATATCGTTTGCGCATTAAAAAACTTAGAAGAGTGCACTATTAGTTTTTGATAATTCATTGTATTTATTTTTTTACAGGACGAAATAGAGGAGTCGGTAAGGTAGGACTATGGTACCATCTTAAGGTAAATTTTAGTTCTTAAGAAATTTTTCGTAAGCTTGGAACAGAGTCCCTCCGTTAGGACAATATCTTCCAAACTCTCGCTTAATTGCATTAACTGGGGAAACACTAACTTATAGCTCACGTTCAATGCCAGCTGTTCAAACGTATTTCTCTTTTTAACATTCGTCTTACATTGTATAATATTGTTTAAGCTAGAAAACTATAAATATTTTGATTATTAGATTGTTTAGAAAGACGCTAATGGCTAAGGATATTATAAAACATTATTATTATCTTTTGCTATAAATATTACAAGTAAAGTTAAACAACATAACTATGTTAACTAACGTTAGTTTATCAATGATAATATAACATATAGTATAATACAAAGTAGCATTGTAAATAAATAATTTATTATTCAATATAATGGATTTTAAAGTAAAATTTTACATTTGTTTATAAAATCATTAGACATTAACTAAAATTATTCAACTATTTTGATTGTCTTAAATTTATGTTTATGTCTAAACTATTAAAATTTATTATGTAATAATCCATTAATGTATAATCAATTATTTATACTTTATTTTTAATTGAAATATTTATGTATAACCGAAAATAGTATAATAGTACCTCCTTTTCTGTTTAGATTTTCGAAAGGGCCTGTTCCATAATTCAGTATAGTTGTCGCCAATAGGCATACTCTTTCCATATAGAAACCCATCGCTCTCTCAGCAAAGAGCGGGAGTGCGGTAAGCGAACGGCTATATAAACCCCAGAGAGCGCTCCCCTATCAGCTTTTACATCACTCACGAAAATTTAAGTAAGTTCCTTACAACCATCTGAACGGAACACAATTGTCACCACCGAAATATACACACTAACGAAAGTTTAAGTCCCTCACCACCATTTGAACGGAACATAGTTGTCATCACCGAAATAATAAGCATTTAAAAATATAATATTTTTGCTATTTTTCTACTTTCACCCATCTTTTTCCTAACATTACAATCCTAATTTCGGAATACTTTTAGTCACTTTGCACTGAATAGGCAAAGATGGAGCTGTTAGTCACTCCATAATAGGTATATAATAAAATCTACCTAATAATCATAAAAAAATTTGAGACACGGGGTGCCATAATCCTACCTTACCGACTCCTCTATTTCGTCCTGTAAAAAAATAAATACAATGAATTATTCAAAACGAAGAGTGCACTCCTCTAAGTTTTTTAATGCGCAAACGATATGCCGTAACCCGAGGTCAAAATAATTAGTT
>JAYJLV010052061.1:0-19612 GCA_036873485.1 Torymus texanus
TATATATATATACACACACACACACACACACACACACACACACACACACACACACACACACGCACACACACACACACGCATCCGTGTGTATTTCACATTTGTTTGTGTTAACGCAAGAGGTAGTTTATCTGATTTTTCTTTTTTAACCAATTTATTCATTTGTTTTTATTGTTGTAGTAGAAAATTTTAAAAATTGTAGTGAAATGAAATGCTAGCTTGTTTGTATGAGAGAGAAATCCGTGAAAATAGGTCAAATGTCACGCATTAGCAATGTTTTCACACAGTAATTTTTTCAAGATAAAAAGAAAGAAGAGTGAAAAAAATTAGCTGTTTTGTTATATAATTATGGAAATGTACTCATTAGCGCAAAAAAGCGTTCTCTTGAACCGTATTCATTAACGTAAATTATAGAAATGAAATACTTCTTTTTGGGAAGACCGAACAGTGGAGTAAAATCGAATTTCTCAATATCTTGATTATTTTTATCATTTTATATATGATCGGCATGTTTATTTCAATAAGATGTGTGCATTTAAGAAAAGTCAAGGATTTCAGAACTCGGACGATCGTGTTCATCGTAAGTAGATTACGTTATTATTAATATATTAATAAATAGGTCTCAACTTTCCTTGGAACTGCAAAAAAGGAGATTGCCCAGTTTTAATTTTTTTCAAAAATGTAACACGTAAAATCAGTATAATAAAAATAGAAAGAGAAAATAAAAAAACTACGAAATTAAAAAAGAAATATGCCAGGTTATTAAATAAGAAAGTTATAAAAACATTGATTAAAAATCAACGTCTTTGCAAAATTGAGTTGTACTACTTTTATGTATTCAGAATAGGCAGTTAATCATTTTAATAATCTTTCCTTCGGTAAGCTGAGTTACTTTTAGTTTGAATTACTTTTTTTCAAAGTTTGAGATAAAACCTGATATTTTAGACTGGGGTAAACCCGGATAGTATTGTGGTCATTATGTACAATTTTTTTATATAAATTATTATTTGATTTCCGTTCTTAAATTTTCTATTTATTTTAGAATGTCAGATGCTCCTTAAAATTTATTTTGAAATGAATAATAAAAGTATCTGGTTGTACCTTCAAAATTTTATTTCGAGATAAAACCAGATACCTTCATAAATTTAGAATGACATTTTTATCTATTTATAATAAACTATTTCCAAAAAGTACCCCATTTTTTACCACAATCTTCCGTACATGTATATACGGAAATTTTTTTTTTTTAAATTTTCAAGTTTAAACAGTGTAATACTGAACAAGGGGAAACGTGCACGAATTTCGTTCCTTCCTTCTTTTATAATTACCTTTTTATGGTGATTAGTTTGAAGCGGGTGTTGAAAAACAAAACTACATTATAGTCGAAATTTTTGTTAATATTGAACTTCTTTTCATTGTTGTTTATTATCAAATTTTCCAATAGTTAATTTTTGTTTGCATCTGTACATGTATTGAATTTTTTTGGAACCCGGAGAAACTGTTCTCTCACGACCTTTCATAAACATAAAATTTTGTTTGGTGCCCGCGAGGCAGGCACATAAATACACATTTGAGAAGATATTGAAAAAAGGTGTAGGTTATTCGGCAGCTCCGTTCATAGCACAGGAATTCCAAATATTACTAATAAAAAAAGATGTGCGTCGTTAGGAGGTTACTTTTCACCAAGGGAAAAAAGATTTTGTGTAAAAAAAAGACATTTAATACGACAAAATAAAAATCCATACATTTTTAATTAGTATTTCGTAGCCTCCCGGGTGCTCCGTATATTTCTGTGGCAACGCTGGCGAATCAGTCTACAATACGAGAACTTCTTGCCTGCAGGCCAAGCGAAAGTTTTAAAAGCAGTACACTCTGCCAAAATACAGCGCTTTCTATAGGTAGGCGAATTTTTTTTCGGAAACGTTCCGTATTACGACACGGACTGAAACCCACCGCCTATATATATTGTTGAACTCCGAATTTCTAGAATAACAATAAAATGCTTTTGTTGCGCAATGACCTGGAAATTTTACTGGCGTTTGAAACGTTGGGAAAATATAACTATAAGATAAATTATTGATACACACAGGAAGAGGGAGAGAGGGGAGAGAGAGAGAGACAGAGTTGAGAAGAAAGACGCGCTTGACGTATAGGCAAACAAAGTAACTGACGTAATATTTTAAAAGCATATCAAAAGAAAAGTCGGCGATATACAGGTACTTTAGCTAAGCTTTGCTTTATTTATAATCAAATCTCCTATTGATTTTCTGCCAAGAAGTAGAATATCATTCTTCAAAAAAGTGTTGTAAGCTCGTAAACACATATTGCAGTTTTATAGAGTGCTATTCGTACGTTTTATGTCCGATGTCGTGATATTATAAGTTTTACTGGGTAGAAAAGTCTAGTTTATATTTCCTTTATCTTGTTTATCAAAATAAATCGCGCGAAATCTGCGAAATGCGAAAATTAATTACTGAACTTGCTGAAAATTCAAACTTTCAAGAAATAAGTTATACCAAGCGAAAAGTATTTTGAAAGTTTTCAATCATACATAATGATGCACAAACTCAGAAATTTTAAGAAACTTTAAAATAATTATTACAAAATTGTATTCGTTACGCAAACATAAACATAATTTTATGAAATCTCCTTGAAAGTATTTGAATAGCAGAAAGTCCTATAATGGAAGTAGTGCGAAAAGATACATGAAGAAAAAAAAGTATATTAGACTTTTAAACGACAAAAAAATATTGCTGCTGAAAAATGCATGTAGGCTTCCCTTATTCTCTTATAAAGCTTATACGGATAGGCACTGGATTCCCGCCAGGTCTGTAATATGTACGATAGTTGTATAAAAGCCTTTGTAAGCGCATGTATTATGCAAACCAAAGTAAAACTCATACTTTGCGCGTATTACACACTGGGTGAAAGCATTATTAATATCATTTTAACTGTTTTCTGTTTATTTATCTTAAGCAATAGTTGTTTTCAACAGTTCAATTTAGTTGAGTTTATAAATAAGAATATATGAAAGCGTTAACTATAAATTGAGCTGTAGTTATAATGTAAATAAATTGTTAATAAAAGTAAACAAATGTGAAACAAAATTAACGTAAAACTGATAATTGATTGCAGAGAATCAAATTAGACGAGAGACTGATTGTTTTTATATAAATATATAAAGGAGCATACTGCCTTTAGTGTGATCTTTTTCATACAGCACATAAATCCAATACTAGACTAAAAAAGCCATTTATTTGAATTACTGTCAACTTCATCGATGTCATAAATTCTCACAGGTCGGGCAAAAAATTACCTTAAAAGCTTCTTTCAAAGTTTTCTTATTTTCTTACTTTTTATCATTCGTATATTCCAACTTTTTTTATACACTCTTTACGTGGACATGGATTTTTCTAAAACAATTCATAATCTTAAATAATAGTCTATAAATCATTATGTTTACTATCGCTAAAATGTTTTTAGTATTAAAAAAATAAATACTTGGTATAAATACCATCTACTTTGTTGATGAATTATTGTTTAAAAAATTTCCTGTTATCAGAAAGGAATGCCTGTTTTTTAATAAAAGCCCATATATCGATCATTAATTGCAGTGGAGAGAACACATTTACGTTATTAACGCTAATTATTTATCGATCAGGCAAACGATCGTACAAAAGCTACGTACGATGTAAAAACAGCACTTTCTGTTATTATGTAACGTATCGAAAACAAAGTATTACTGCGATCCAAGAATATTTTTTTGCTCTCTACTCTATTTATGAAAGTTGTTATTTTTTCGACAGGGAGTATTTTCATGTAAATCACTTTTTAGTCTCTTTTGTTCTAGGCCGAAGCCGAGAAAAGAGTGCAAAAAAGAAACGAGCAGTGGCGTATAAAACTGTATCTGAAATACTTCTTGGCTTTTGACTTTCAATGAAGGTCTAAAAATCCGAGGCACATCAGCAAATCGACTTTGCGTCGAGAGGGAGCATGGTTTATTAATTCGCTTCGTGATCCCCTCTCTTTCTCTCTCGCCCCCCCTCTCTCTCTCTCTCTCTCTCTCCCTCTCTCTCTCTACTTCTCTCTTTTCGCGTTATACAAGTAACGATTTTCTGTCGATGAATACTATGTCCTCCAGACAGAGGCGGTCGCTACTGCTGCTGCTGCTCCTGCCTGCAAGAGTGACGGTACACGGGCCGGGTGCACGCGTAGAGTCGATACTAAACGCGTATGCTCCCTCGACATAGAGTGAGAGGACGACCGCGCGTGTATGGCAGAACAAGGGAGAGGAAGGAGAGGAGGGAGAGGCGGATAGAGCCAGCCAATGGCGCACTTGACGCCAGCCCATGAAAGCTAGACGTTTTCTCTAATTAATGCGATAGTGCGATTTAATGACCCCATTAGTCCGCTGATGGAATATGATCCGGCTAAATTACGCCGTGGCTCGCGCGCGCGCGCATCCTTAGGGACACCCGCACCAATTCTCCGTTTCTCTCGCCCTCTCTCTCTCTCTTACTGGCCTATATACAAGAGAGACGTACAACACACGATGATGAAACCTTTGCATTTCCAACAGCAGGCATGTTCTTTACTTAAGGAGCCAAAGAGAGTAAATGTAATTCTTCCGCTCGCGGAAATTTTTACGACGAGAGAGAGAGAGAAAGAGTAACACTTTTGGCCTCGTTATGCGGTGCGACGATTATGGCCCGACGCTTTCCACGGTCAGTTTTACGAGCTCCCGTATTTTATTTGGCATGTAATCTTATATGTGAGCCGTCAACGTATGGTCGTTTCGCGTTCCTTATCACTTTTCGCAGGGGAGAAAATTTTCTCGCACAAAATTGTTAGTATACACACACGAACCTGCGGTATATTGCTACCCTTTGCGATGCGAACTCGCATTCTATCTGTAAAAGCTTATTACGATCTATTGCAGTTATTCACGTGAGCGTGTAAGTGAGTTTGTACATGCGCCATATATAAAATTCTCTCACACATTGATTTATGCACGCACTGGCTCTTCGTTAAACTGACAGCAAAGTTGTTATATTTCACGATAGAATGAGCAATTTGTTTTTTTTTTTTTTTTAATTGTGAATACCTTATCATGCGAAATTTATTAATTAATATTTTTCCAAAGTCCCTGTTATTGAACTATATAGCAATCAGATTTCTATGTACCAATGGGCACAAGTTTTTGATAATCAAAACATTTATAACGAGCTTTTATTAACGCGGCAATTCAATTTAATGAAGTGTATACGATTCGTTGGATAATAGTGAAACCTTTATAAGTAAACACATACACACGCACGCACGCATGTACGCTCGTACGTGTACACGTATAACCCTTGAGTCGTGCAGTCAGCTCTTTAAAATCGATACTAATTAAATTTCCACTCAAAAGTGTAGACTGTATGAAGACAGTGTTGACTCGTGAAGTGCGGGAAGTGCGCTTACGGTGCGGGGCCCAACTGTTGGCGTTTCCTATTAAGCTTTAAATGCAGTCCTAAAAAGCTACATAACGCTGAAAAGTTTTAACCGACCCACTTTGAATCCCGCCTACGCGCACGAACACCCCGTTGTAAACAGTAACGTAAGTTTTGATTCGCTGCACCGAGCGCGCGCTCACATCTACCCTCAGACAATGTATCTCCCTCTCTTCACCCACTCTCTCTCTCTCTCTCTCTTTCTCTCTCGCTCTTTCTGTTTCACCGACCCATGTTGCGTGGTTTCGCGCGAGTTTATACCTTACGCGCCTAGCTTCGGCCGCAAAGGAAATCTGATTCCATGCGCTTTAACTCGCTGGGGTTTGATCCAATTTATGCTTCTATTCCCTTCCTACATATACGCGCGCGCGAGTTCCATGTGTGCTGTAGTCATCGTAGCCACTACCTTTCTGTGTCTCTGCAACCTTATATCTTTGCGCGCGAGCACACAGAACACGTATTCCATCCAGCTCCGAAGTTCGAAACTTTTCAAAGGACTATACAACGCTAAAAATCCGACGTCGTCGTCGCTCACGTCTTTTCAACTTATTAAACATTTCTGCGCGAACTCTTGAGAAAAGAATTCCCCGGACCGACAAAATTGAATTTGTAATTTTGTCCCGATTTCGGGAACGCGGGCATGGTCATGACACAAGCTCTCCTCTCACATTTTATACATATATATCATCATAAAGAAGAAGTGCAAGGAGAAGTTAGTCGCTCACAGCGGGCGTGCAACAACAGCCGCAGTGCTCTGAATAATGAAGGGGGAGGCGCGCACGCCGTGGCGTGTGTACCGCTTGCGTATAGGATAATGACGACGCATGGCACCGAGAGATGCATATAACGCTAGAAAATTTCACCTGCCAAAATTCTAGATACGAATCGAGCTAAAACCGTGTATGCTAGCACACGGTAAACTTTTTATTTCGAACTCGACGGGCAAAACCAGTAGCGTATATTTCACACTGACACGAGCGACGCGCTATTTTTCGTCATTCATTCCTATAGAGATTTTCATGAAACAAGAGAACACGCACGTGCTCACATCCGCGCGCTAGTTCTAATGTACATAAATAGTGAAGGGCATATACATATATATACACAGGCATGCGCGCACGGCGCTATATGAACCGAGACCATTAGTTCTCGTAGTTTCGCATCCAGTAATGAGTGGACTCGGCGTCACTGACGCCAAGCTTCATATACATGTATATACATCGCGTATAGTGGCACGCGCAAGCGCTGTGTGTTATTTCACGGAGCAACTTTACTCTCCGTGAGCTTGCGCGCATGGGACTTTAACGCGACGCGCGCGTTTGGATATACACACACCGAGTGCATTGCACACCGCATGTGTGCCTCTCTCACTCTGTCCATGTATAACCTAGCGCGTGTGTTTCACTCTCGGGATGTGCTGGTGTGTGGGAGCTGTGTGCTCGAGAGCACATTCGTGGATAGATTGTAAGAGACCTCGAATTCCCAAAGCGCGCCAAAAAGCGCTTTTTCAATGCGCGGTGGGGCGCGCGTGGATTCTGAAACGGGTTTCAATGAAATTGAAGGCGAATCAATATATGGCTTCAGCTGCGCTCGTCCCAATTTGCCTTGCGCGTGTGCTTGTTTTTCATTAAATTTTTATGTTATCGCGACACATCTTTTGCATGTACGCCGAGCGAAAGCGCCTCCAACCCCCTCGTTCACTGGAGAGCGCATTGTGTTGCAAAACAAATAGATTACACGCGTCGTTTGCATTTTCGGCAGGGTGGAGAGAGAGAGAGAGAGAGAGAGAGAGAGAGAGAGAGAGAGAGAGAGGAAAGCGACACCAACTTTTGTAGATAAAAATAAACGTCAAATATCGATGATGTTGATTAAGTAAAATACTGATAATATTCGATGGGTCAACAATAAATACGTGTAAATATACGTTTGGAATTACATACAATTAATTAAATTTGAACTTTTTCATTTGATAAAAAGTTATCGTATTCCTCTGGCTTGGATCGCAGCGTACTTTTGACAACGTGAAACAACGTTTTCGGTTGCTGTCGTAGGGAATGAAATAAAGAGAATCCTACGGGGATATGGTCAAACATTAGAATACAAGGGAGAAGGAACGAGTGGGAGGGAAGTACACGAAACTCTAACTAAGACAAATAAATTCCTAAAAAGAATGGGTATGAGGGCAGCGGGCGGCACAAAGAGAGAGAAAGAGAGTGAGAAGGACAGAGAGTAGAGAGGGAGGGGACGAGGAATCAGAGCGAATCAAATAGAATCCATTCGCACGAGCGAGTGGGTTCTTTTATTTTACGCGCGCAAATAAAATTTTTTGTTGTCAAGGAAATTAGATTTTAAAAAGCTTACAAACTCTTCCCTCGTCTCTTTCCCTTTTCATCTCTCTCTCTCTCTCTCTCTCTCTCTCTCTCTCTCTCTCTCTCTCTCTCTCTCTCTTTCTCTCTCTTCCTGTCACTCGCTCTCGTTTGTCCTCGACCGTTTTTCCATACAAATAAAATCTCCGTTGACGAATGATTCCAGACGTTCAGTTTGATTTGTTTATAAACGCCGAAACGCGCGCGTGGGCACGCACGCAACGCGGTTAACACAGGCACGTTGTATATACGTCTACTATCGCGTATACGCGGTATACGAAATTGGCAAAAGAATTTTCCGCCAACTAAAACATAAACGCAAGACTGGCGTTCGTACATATAACGTTTCATGTATACACAACGGTAGCACTACCACCGGTAATTCTATATCTTCTACCATCGCTCTAGGCTAACAATCATTCGTCAAGTTAATAACCATCGCTTCGTTGGATCTATCTCGAGAGAGATAGTGCTGGAGAGATATGGCTTTGGCACCCGTAGGCACAATCAGAGAGCGAGTCCTTAATGCTGAATGTAGAATCAAGGAATAGATTTGCTAATGCTTTCGAATAGACACACACACAGACACACAGCCAGAGTTATAGTGGGGGCGGTGGGTTCTAGGGGCAGAAACACAGTTTCGAACAATAGACCAACAATGGGGCGCTGTTTACTTTGATAACTGGTCGAGACGAGAACTTTCTCCCTCTCGCTCGCCTGCGAGCTTACAAAGGGGGTATGGGTGCGGAGGGCGAAAGGATAACACGGCCACGAAACCCTGTCGAACGGAGGACAGGTGAAGGGAGGGGGCATAGGATACCACAGCGAGACCTGAACTAAGGGACGACAGACAAAATAATAGCAATGTACCTGGTGAGAATGGTAGGGCTCGAGCGCGCCGTTTGGCGCCCTGAAGCGGAAGGGACTGTGCACGGGACAGTTGAGCCTGTAAGGGCTCTCGGTCGGTAACATCGGCAGCGGGTGCGTGTGGGGTCCGAAGATGACGCTGTCCGGCGGCAGAGGTCGGCCCGCGCAGTCGAGCGACCGGCACGAGTGACCGATCGGCCGGTGAGCCTGGTCCAGTGGCCTGCACGGCGGTGGCGGTGGCATCTGCTGCTGCTGCATGTCATGCGGCGGCACCCGGTGCACGTGGTCGGCCGAATGGCAGCTGTGCGGTGGCGGTGGCGCCGGCACGTGGCCGTGCTGGCAGTGCTGCTCGTGGTACTGGCTCGCCGCGTAGTCCATGAGGCGACAGGGCCGCTCCAGGGTCCGCATTGGGTACTGGTCGAGGTTGCGCATACTGCCGGCTGCGCTCGGAGGCCGGTGCATGTCCTGCACGGTGGCCGGACGCTCCTGCATGGAGCGTATGGATTCTACCGAGCGGGACTGCAGGTGCGAGTCGATCATGCTGCCGGCGCCGACCGCGCGCATCGACTCGAGGGACTCGAGGCCGGCGACGGCCGACTGACGCAGGACGACGGAGTCCATCGACCTCATCGAGTCGACCGAGCGCAGGCTCTCGGCGGAGCGCATGCCGCCGCAGCTGTGCTCGAGAGGCCGCATGGGCGAGGGATCGGTGGACCTGCACTGCCGATCCCAGCAGCGCGGACCGCCCATCACGTGGGCCTGAGCCGCGGCGGGCCAGCCTCCCCCGTAAGAATCCATCGGGCTCACTTGCGGCCGAGGACGGCGAGGACGCGGGCCCTGTCCGGTGCCATGCTCCGTTCTCGCTCGCTCTCCGTTCCGTGCTCCCGCTGCTCCTGACGCTCCTGCCTTCTCGCTGGCTTTTTCTCTCGCTTATGGCCCCCACTTCTTGCTACATCCTCGAGCACGTCACGTTGGAGGGATCTGCGGTCTGATGAAGACGGATGTTCCTGTCGGCGCGTGCAGCACGATGGGTGAAGAAGAAGAAGAAGACAAAGCAGTCGCGACGTCAACGAATTTACAAACTCACGCGCGTTTTGCCCGTTCACGAATCGATAACTCGCGGCTTTTCGAACGCAGAAACTGGAAGAGCGATGAGGAATAAAAAAAAGCTTGCGAGATGGTGGCCACACTAATTAACTTTCGCGTCGCGTCCTGTTAGCGTCGACTGACGGGCCGGAAAACAAACACGCGACGACGGTAAGACGACGACTACTACGCCGATGTCGACGACGGAAGTGACGATAAAGACGACGACGGCGACGACAACTGCTGCTGCGGCGCAGTGGCGAATCGAGGACGACGCATCGCGGTGCCGCGCTCCCCAGCACTGAGGCTTGCGGCCTCGACTGTCGCGCACTCGCTTCCACGCAAACCAGCGCGCGCGCGATAGACCAACGAAGCGTGACCCCTACCACCAGCTATACCTCCCCCCCCCCAACGCGTCTACGCTAGCGCGCTCTATCCGTGCGTCCCACCCCCGCGCGCGCACGCGATCCACCTCCACTTTAGCACAGGCGCCACACGCTCCTTCATCCCTGCGGACCGCAACGCACCAATACTACCACGGCGGTGGCGGTAGCAGCAGCAGCGGCAGCAACGCCACCGCCACCACCAGCGGCAGCAGGCAGTAGCAGCAGCAACACACCGCCGCCGTCGCCACTGCCACTGTGTTCTGCGCATCCACGTATCTACGTCGATTTTTCCCCGCGACAGCACCGAGGTGGACCCCCCTTTCGCCACCCTCCCCCTTGCCGGGTAGATCTGCGCGAGCTTTTTCCCCTGATCACTCTCTTTTTCCCTCGTCACTCAGGGACAGAGAGAGAGAGAGAGAGAGAGAGAGATTTGGCAGTTATTTCGTTAAGCTCGATGACAGAACTGTACGTCTCTCTTTTTTTTGTTTTCACCAAGCGTGAGACAAACCGTGTGCGGGGCACTGGCGTCGACGGTACATACATGAATGGATCGTGGCGCAGCGCGGTAAAATTAATTTTTCCACGTGTATCTTGGGAAAAAATAGAAGAGCACGAAAGCGAGAGAGTGAAAGAGAGAGAGAGAGCGACGCGTGCGCGCATGGTATAGGTGACGAGGTGGCAGGCGAGCTCGCGCGCGCGCACACGTAATACGGCAGCGTGACGTCCGTCGATGAATAAGGGAAGTCGAGCGCAAGGACAAGCGTGGGATATGCATGCCGTCCGCAGTGGATTACCGGGTGAATGAAAAAGGAAGCATCGATTTTTCACAAGTGCGAATTCCAGTGAGAATGAAAAAGAGCGAAAGAGAAGGTGTGCGCAGGTCCCGCTTCCATACAAGTATTTTGCGCAAACTCCAGCATTCATATATAGATACAAAGGTATACATATATATGTGTTGTAAGACCACGCGCACGTATACGTATGCAATGGTCCACGCGCCCGTACAAGTATCACCTGGCGCGCAAAATTTTGATCTTCCAGCAAGGAGCATGTCTGCTGACTTAACCACTCGCCTGATAAACGTTTCCCAGGGATTAAGTCTCTTTCTACTTTTGGCTCGATCTTACGCCCTCCCGCTCTTTCTCCCACGCACTTACTCTCTGTCTCATTCACCGTGAGCCGAGCAGAAAAACGTAGCACACACGTGTGTTTGCACCAATCAGCATAGGATGTAGTTAGATCAATACGTCTGCTAGTTTCTCACGCATTCATAAAAAACATTCCATTCTCTCTCCCACTCGTCTGCAGATTTTCGATGGAAACAAAATTAGAGCAAGCAGCATACGTACAAGTGCGCATGTGCGTGGATGTGTGTACGTGTGTGTATATATTATAGGTATATATATCAGGCTATGAAACTCTCGACTTACATCTTCAAACAGACAGCCATTATAATTCTATTCATCACAGTTAATTTTCACTTTCACTCCCAATTTTTATCTCGCGAATACCGTAGTGCTCTCTCTCTCTCTCTTTCTCTCTCTGCCTTTCTCTTCGCTCCTTTTTTCCTACGCTGGCGCGCGAGAAACTTTTCTGCAGTATTCACGCGACGGTAACTTCTTGTGGGTTCGGACTCTGTCCTCAGTCACCACTATCCCATATTCGGATTCGAGTTCCATCCTCCGTGTCTTCCACTTCACGCGCAAGAAGATGGCTGCATCTTCATGCCTCGGCTGACATGGGTGTCGGTAAAAATGAGGAGCGACACTTGCGGGTTGCTCCATCATCCCGTGCTGTGTCGAGGGTAAAATCCCCGGGTCGTGGAAAGCCAAACCGATTTCACAGCTTGGCCATCAAAAAACGACGACGGCCGTTATCTTTTCACCCTGCCGCGGATTTTTCGCTCATTCATCCTCATTTTTTATCCAATAGAGGATCTAAATGTCGGTCGTCAAACGTAAACACTCGCGCGCATCGCCACTCCGCTCCCTCTCAGTTTTTTTTTTTTTTTTTTTTTAGAAAATCCGGAGCGTATAGAAACGTCAAGTATTTTTTTTATAAGAAAATCGCAGAGGGGATGCTGTAACTGCGCTAAATGTGTCTTCATTAAAAGGATGTTTATAACGAGAATGATTCAGGAGGAAAAAAGACTGAAACGTATAGCTGAATTACCAAAAAAGCCTACTTGCTTTTCAGATACATGTTGCAAGTTCTTTAGAACTCAAAAAAAAGTACATTTTTCATGTTGTGATATATTATTCAGTCGAGCAAGGTGTACTCGAATCTATAAAAGATAAATCTCTTTGCAATATTTCAACGGTAAAAGTTTTCAAGTCCAAGATTTTGATGAACTTGGATGCTATCGGGCACAGTCAAAATATGTAATTTTTTAACAGTGCTTGTTTCTCTCTCTCACTCTCTCTCTCTCTCTCTCTCTCCCTCTCTCTCGCTCTCTCTGGTAGCAAAAGAGGCTCATCATTTGATACGATTTCTTTCTTAACCATATGTATTGATGTATTATGTGCAATAACTGTTAAATTATTATCTCGTTTTAAGTGATGTTCTATTTTTGACGTATTTACTTTTTATATTTTTTACCTATTTATTATTTATTTAATCTATACGTTACAAGGGTATGTGCTACCCGTGAATTGTTTTTATTATATATTTTTGTGAATTTATGTATGCTCTGGCTATTTTGGACCTTGAGTCCTTAGCTATTATTAATAAAATTCAAAATTCAATTCTCTCTCTCTCACTTTCTCTTGTGTGAATGTATATGTATCTGTGTATATCGCTCAATTTACATATATTTGTTATAAAGAAAAATCCTTACAACGCCCTCTTTCAATTTAAAAAGTATAACCGACAAAATTAGTCTAGTCTTAATTAGAAAATTAAAATAGTTAATTAAAACTTCTCGCTGTAGTAAATACATAGAAATTGTGTAACACAATTTTCGATAGAAATTTATTTTCAATCAACATTTTTATAACTTCCCCATTTAGAAATCAATGAGTTTATTTTAAATGATACACTTTTTTATTTTCTGCGGAATAATATAGATGTTATACGTTACATTTTTAAAAATAATTAAATTACACCTCGTGAGCAATCTCTTTTCTCTCTTTCTTTAGATGAATTCATGGGCTACAAACTCTTTTCAAAAATTCAATATTAAAGCTGTAAATGCAATATTTAAAAAAAGATGCAAGTGTACATGGGTATGTGTATGTGGGTGTATGCATAGATGTGTTATGTGTGTATCTAACACATAAATCCCAGTATCTATAAATTACAAATGGAAAAAAAAAAGGTAAAAGAATTTTAACCTAGAGAATATGCTAATTTTACTCTAATTATCACACAGACAACAAAATAAATTTTTCATCTCGTTTTTCTCTTCTAAAGAAAAACGAGAAAAAATCTTTAAAATCTAGCAAATTGTATTATTTATTCTCCATAACAAAACGAATATTCGTAATGATATCTTTTTTTTCATTTTCGAAATATATATCGTATTCATTAAACATCACGTTCTCATCAATAACTTAGAACCCTTTTTGCAATTGTAAAGAATTTTCATCCTGCATAAAGTCAATAATAGTATAAATAATATTGCTTTATATATTCAAAAAATGAGCCTCATCCGGTTAAAATCAGTCCAGTAGATCATGAGATACCAACGGATGAGCACGGAGACTCATTCTCACATGGACATTTACCAATAATACTCTTTTAATAATATCTTTTTAGAGTCTAAACTTGCTGAAAAAAACATTTATAACATATTTTCTAACAAATTTTTTTTTTCACTGTCAAAAAGCTTCCCATAAAAGAAAGCATTTAAAAATGGCTGTTTAATTGTATTTTTACAAATAAATACAAAATATGTACATAATTATCATAAATGGCATGTTCATAATTCGTCAGAAGTTTTGTAAGCTACGGCCATTGTTACTACATTTATTTTGTGAAACATTTAAGCAATAGACCGACGGAGAGGAATTCAGTATGAGATAGTATCTCTCTCAGATTATGGAACAATCGATGAATAAAGATTCTATGAGTTCGATAATGTACAGTAATAGCAGTTATTGGATTATAGCTATAAAGGAAAATATTATTAGGATGTTCACTCAGGCATGTAGTTCTCATAAACGGAAAATAAAATTCCAAATATATTTTCGACGACATATTTTTTCTACAAGTCATGTATAAATTACTTTTGTAAACTATTCTTTCCGAAAAATAGCTTTCAAGTTCGATTATGAAAATGTAAACTTGCCTCCATCAACAATTTCAGATATGAAGTTCCTAGTAAATTTGCAAAACTCAAATTATGAAAGGAGAGGAAAATTTATGATAACTGCTTCAGGAAATATTTCTAATGTATTTGAGAATTCATTAAAATTTCAATTTACGCTCTCTATGCGAATGCACACCACCAACGTGTTCTCTAGAATCTTATTTACAACAGATCTAAAAGTCAATTCCGATGGCTATAGATATTTCTAAGTTTGTTTATTATTTTTGGTACAAGTGTTGTTTATTACTTGTAGGTAGCTCATTTCAGTAATAACTAGGCAACAACTATATTTCTGACGACTTACAGATTATTATATGCAACCTTAATTTTCTTTTTAAAAATGCATCTATTCAGCGCGATAAGTACTTCAAATATTTCAAATTGGGCACTACATTATAAAATTAAAATACTTTTAAGGTGTTATCATTTACCAGCGATCCTTTATCTGGCAAGGACAAAAAGAAACGAAAAAATACGTTATCAATTTATTACGCAGAATAAATACGATATATTATTGAAATTATTACCGTTGAACCTTTCCTTATCGACAACAACTGTACATAGCAGCCCACAAGAAAAATCCAATGGGATACCGGATAAGATAAACACGGAAATCAAACGACGTAAAGTCGCATGAATTTTATCGACGGGTGATAAATAATTACCAAAAATGTTAATATCCGATAAATATTTCAGGAAGCCACATTAGCCAAAATTTTCTTCCCAAATACTTCCGCACGGTTCACCCGCATTGTCGATGCTCAGCGAGTATAGGTATCAAAAGACGAGGGTACAGCTGAGCCGTTCTAGTAGAAATCAATAGCATTTCCAAACTCTGCGCGAGCCCCCAGCATCTCCGGGCCGCATTTGTCTCGATAAATCTTCGGGGGCTATAGAGCCAAGCTTCCGCGCAAGGCCTGGCTGCTCGATATATATACACTCACACACACCCACACACTACATATACTGTATATGTACCATATACTCACGCGCCGGATATAATCAGTTTTGCAATAAGATAAATCCCTCACGGATTCGTGATTAATAGCGGCCTATATTTAACATTGACCCGCGGCGTAATTTCATTTATCGGGAGACTGCTCGGCTTAATCGGAAAACGCAATTTTTTTTTCGGGTCATACTGGCGCCTCGGTCGGCAAAGTAGATCATCCATTAGCCGCACACGCGGGCGAGGGAATATGTAGTGCGCGCGCGCGCTTCGGCTTCCATTGGGACGCCGCGGCGCGCGAGTTGCGATTGCTTGTCGCCCGGGTTAATAAGCACGCCGAGGATTCGTGTGGGGAAGGGAAGGCCGCGAAGGAGGCCGTTAATTAGAAAGTGCCTACTGACGTAGCCGCCGCTGCTGCAGCTACTATTCTATATCTTACCTACTGCATAAGCTAATCTATGCGGGAAGCATTTTAAGAATCAATTTTCCCCAGAACGTACGAGAAGAAGAAGAAGAAGAAGAAGAAGAAGAAGAAGTTCCGCGTGCGGCTGTGCTCGCTGACACTTCGGATTTGCAGCCGTCTGAATCTACCGCTCAAGGCGATAATGTGCTTTAAGCTAGAATAACCGCCTGACCGAGTAGAACGCGCGAGTGGTCGGGCAGTAAGATGGAGAAACTTTTGCAAAGCTTCCACTTAGCGCCGTAAAGTGCTACCCAGTGTCGAACTTGATTCTTTCGAGCTTGCACATTTTTTTTCCGGTTCTTTTTTTTTTTAGAAAATCACTGTCGCTATGGTATAGGATAGCGATATCAGATCAAACGTGCGAGGAATTGTTAAAACATGCGGCCAGTATAGAGTAAAAACTGGTCTCGAATCCGTAACAAGATTTACGCGGTAGTATAGAGGTCGCACAAATTCTGGCGATTGTACCGAATGTGGGTTAGTTTGGAAAATGACGCATTTCATCGTTGTTTTTTTACTAAAGGATAAATTAATATTAACCTAAGTATCATAGAAAAATCCTATTTTTCAATGTGCGCAACTAAATTGTTTTGCTACTTTTAATGCTACCAACTTACTATATGAAATTTGAAAATAGGATTTATGAAATTGTAATGTAAATGCAAGTTTTATTCGACTATTCAGTAGTAGGAAAGATGGCTCAAAGAAAAGGTAATAAATATTTAATTGCATTTGTTCGTTGAGCTACGTATCCATAAACACTTCTATTAAAAATTAATTAAATACGTGAATTTCGATAATACTTTGGGATCGATTTGATAAATATTACTTGAATTTATTGCAAAGCATTCCAAGTACGTAATTGATTAAATTTGTTATTCTGTTAAAAAGTTTTAGATTTCAATAGTTAAAATTTACATTATAGAATAATTAGGGTAATGACATTTCTAGAAATTCATACAACAATAAATTAGAGTAAACCAGATCTCTTATTCATGACGAAAACTAATCTAGGTATGTGTAATTCATAATAAAAAAAATGTAATTTTAGATTTGAAAAAAATGTATGACATACTTCGGAATAACTGATGTTACACAAATACGATATATGAATGTAACCAATTAAAATTCATTAGGTACAAATAAAAATATTGGTAAACATACAGCAGAATCTAAAAATTTATAACGCATTGGGAACTTTCTGCGATTTTTCATCGACCATTTTCATATTTATAAGTCACGAGTCACCTCTAATCCAACATTCAATATCTCTTTGAAGCTTTGATGCAACATCATAAATTAGTCAATAATCCATAAAATTTGGTATGGTGTATGATCGATTTTTTGAAATTTTTATAAAAGGAGTCTGATGTATAAAACATTTATTACAAAATTTGATTTTTCTTTGTTATTTTAAAATTTCCAATTTTGTATGAAATTTAAATTAAGCTGAAGTTACGTTTTTATCACTTAATACATCTAGCACTTAATAAAAAGAGACTGTATTATATTATCATGGAGAAAACAGTAATTAAATAGGCACGTCTCATTATTATTACATAATCGGCTAAAATTAAACTTGAACTTGTTTTTATCGTGTATTCAATATCAAATTATTTTTATATTTTTCTAAATAAAATTTTCTTTCAAATATTAACAGTATAATAAAGTAGTACAAGGTATTTTTTTCGCCAAAGATTTTGTGAATAAAACGAACGGAATTATTTTAAATATTTTAAAAGGATATTTTTTATAATTATATGCGGAATATTGTGTATGATACACATAAATATAAATTTATGAAGTCAGAAATACATTTTCTTTTATTTACGCAAGGAAAAAAGTTAGTAAAGAAAGTATAATTATATTATAACACTCAGTAAAAGTGGTCGTACTCTGACCGGCAATTGTCCATAAACTGATAGATTTTCAAGGCAGGGATTTGAACACTGAACAACTACATAAGTAACCAAACATTCTGAGTCGAAAGTCCGAAAAGAAAAATCGTATTCATATAATTCACAGTGGATTTTGTAGATTATAACTAGTACTATACAACACCACAAGCTAAATTATGAAAAAACAAATTTTTGACCTTCGAATTAAGATATCTGAAGATTTTTTTAATTTAGAGGCATGTAAAAATTCTGGAATAATAATAAAATGAAATTGAGGTCATATCTGGGTCTAGTAGAACCTACTCAGAACACCTCAAAATATTACTTTTCTCAACAGTTACTTTTTATGGAGCTGTCATTTTATAGATACACATAAGGGATGATAGAGTTGCGCACACTACAAACAAGGCGCGTCATAAACTGCATCACTGCAATGCTGTATTTTTAAAGGACTCGCTGCTGGCAATATAATTTTAATAGAAATAACAGCAATCAATATTCAAAATAATTGTCAGCCAATTGTTTTCCAAGTTATTTTGGAAATATAAGTAGAAAATAAATCAATTTTATAAATGTCAGTATATTGTAATATACATACACAATTGACAGTTTTTTCAATAAAATTATTATATAACGTTCTCTATTCCCTCAGTGATTTAAAATATTTTAGTGGCGGATACATTAACCAGAAATAATAATAAAGTAAGCCAACCAGTGGAGCTCTGACCTAAAGATTAATAAAATTATAATTACTAAAGAGAATTGTAAGGCAACCTTATTTAATTACAAAAGTACAGTCAATGAAGCTTGTCCTATTATGAAAAACAAATAAAAACATGAAGTTCAAAGAAAAAAAATAAATAGAGACATTCACACATCCACACATGCACGCGTGCGGGCACATACACGTTCACACAGAGACGAAACTTTTTTCACAAACAACGGAAATAAACAAAAATCTTAAAACATATTTTTAAGCCTTTTATTTTAAAATCTTTTTTCACCGATAGAAAACTTTCTCTGGTTGGGATATAATTTATATCAAATTTCATAACTTTATTTTCTAATTCGCCTCTTGACAAAAGTTCGAGCAATCGCATAGAAATCATAAAGCTGGGTTAAAAAGTAAATAAAAATTCATCAAACCCCAGAGAAGATTTGTTTGGTTCTTTGAACGAATTTGAATAAAAAAATTTTTTAATGCCGAGTAATTTCTGTAGAATTACTCGTATATGTTTTCTTAGTATTTATTAAATAATTATTTCCATCAAAATGGGCCAATGTATACTACTCATTAATTCAACAAGTGTACTGAAATTAACGTAGCTAATAATTTAAACAGTTGCTGTATTGTATGTAATTAATTTCATACTAAAGCTGCAATTAACATTCATGAACTGTAAGATCTCGCATTGATGCACTATGAATGCACGTCTGACCAATCACAGCTGTTTCTACTCAACAATATAAAATTTTAATCGTTTTCTAACTGAACACAAAGATTTTTTTTATGTTGAATCACACATTTGTAGCAAGTATTCTGCAAATGGAAACACTTTAACCAAATTTAATTATTATTTACATGTATAGTAAGAGTACCTTGTGAATAACAAATAAAATCTTTGATTTATAGCAATCACGTTACACGCACCATTGCTAAATTTCATTTCCTCTCCCCCGCAAACTAGGTAAATTTATGCAGTAAAAAAAGATTTTATTGCCGCAAAGTTATTAGGGGCAACGGGAAATAAGACGGGTTAGGGTTCGGATAGTATATATATATATATATACATATATAT
>JAYJLV010052072.1:0-19605 GCA_036873485.1 Torymus texanus
AAATCCATGCATTACAGTTATATTTTTCACCTATTACTTACAGCTATTTTTTTTAGCTAAACTTTTTTTACCGGGTTTATACGATTTTCATTAGTTGCTTTTGGTTTTCGTTGTTTTGATTTTTTATAATGCGAGGTTCAAAGCAATAAGCTAAAATTTAAACCCTTGTAAATGAAGATCCACACCTGTACATTTAAACTATAAAATCGAAATAAATCATTAAAAACGACCAATTTTCTAAAATAAATACAAAAATAAATAAATACACATGTACACATTTCGATACCCGATACCCCACAGGTGTATATATGTCTGATCGCTATTTCGCATCTCGCGTCTACTGCATCACTCGGCGACAAACGACATCCGGCAACGTGGAGTTCCAGTCGAGGCGTATTATGGAAATTCTAGTGGAGAAATAAGTCGCGCGCGCGCCTTGGATTTCTCGGGCTGCTAGAATTTTTCGCGCAACTGGCGCGTAAATAAGTGGCCGGGCATGCAAAATTCCGCGGATTCCTCGCCACTCGATCGACGTCGTCTCTACAGCTGGAATAATTACACAAGCTGCGGGGGTGAAGTTTTCGTTGGAATTGATGTATACAATTTTCGTTGACGGTTAATTATAAATTTGTTGTTTTTCGAAAATTAAATTGTTTTTTGATATAACAGCAAAGAAAATTAATAGGTAGTTGAAATTTGTCATAGTATTTTTTACTGAAAAACTTCCCTACGTTGTAAATTCCTAACCATTATAATATATAAATTAATCAATAAAACTAATCTTTCCAAATGCCACAATAAATCTTCAAATAACCTCATTCACTGCGAGCTAAAATCCGCACACAAAAAAGCCAACTTTCATATTAATTTTTACACAAGTATAACCGCTTTTATTACATACACGAAGCAATAAAAAAAAATGTTAATCCAAAAGAATAAGTTCGAACCACTGCGCCATCTAGTCTTTTTACAGGGTGAACTTAGAAATTAATGGCGGGTCAGAATGTAGGTCGACCTACAGTAGCGAGTGTAATTCGCTTAGCCAAAAAGTCTCATCGAATCGTAGGGATAAAACACCTACCCGACTTTCTTCCTTTTTTTTTCTTTCTTTCGTTCGCTATGGAAAAATCATTCGCTCTCATTAGATTATAGCGTCCATTGGCCGGATAAGTGGGGCGACTCCAAACGAGTGTTTAATGTCGAAAAATCGCCCGATAATGTGCGCAATCCCACGTAATGATTTCAAGTAGCAATTAACACGCGCGCACAGACGTCGATTCGCTTTATCAGATAAAGTCGCTCGGATAATCTCTTATCGACCAGTGCGATAAGAGCCGCCACGGCTATTGCGTCTTCTCTCCTTCTCTTAATTTACATATATATATATATATATACACACACACACACACACTTGCGAACTATAGAAAAATGCTTATATTTTTTGCAAATACATTTATTGATCAAATGAAAAAATTCTTTCTGTTCACAGGTACTACGAAATCGTAAGGGACGTGAGGCCAAACAAAGGCACGATCCTTAAATCCTCAGTTGAGTACATAAAACTGTTGAAGAACGAGTTGACGCGTATGAAACAGAGCGAGCTGAGGCACAAACAGATTGAGCATCAGAATCGACGGTTACTGCTACGCATCCAGGAACTCGAGCTCCAAGCGAAGGCTCATGGATTGCCACTGCCCGAGTTCAACTGGGCCACGTCGTCGGCGAGTCTGCTCAACTCGTATGCCAAGAGCAGGCACGAGCACAGAAAGGTAGCTATTTATGATAAATTTCTATCGTGTAGATTTGTAGAATTATAATTGTTTTGAGTATACTTATTGATGTTGCAGCGAACAAAGTTTGGTTTTACAATGTTTATATAAATGAATAGTTTATTGAAATGTGAAGTTGGTTTCAATTATATTAAAAAATGTATTATGAAACGATTTCAAATTTGGAACCCTTGAACTGCATTATAATTATATTATTGAACAAACTGTTTTGTATAGTGGACAATGTTTATTAGTTTCCTATAATTTTAGTAGTTGGAGAATGGAATATCAATTTTGAATTTTGAATTCATGCACGTTTATATTTGTATAATATGTTTTATAATTTAACATCCAATTAAGTTTTGTTCGATTGATTTCGAACGTTTCAACATAAACTATTAATTAATAAGGATTTTTTGTTAATTAATCGTGTACTTTTCTAAATGTAGAAGCAATGAATTTTCGTAATAATGTGACTCGTGAAAACTTAGCTTGTCCAGTATCATAAAATAAATGACGTATATATACATATACATACTCATTAATTGATTAATGTGTATAACGAAAATTATAATTATTATTAAAATAACGATCCCAGCCGTCGCTTATACTTAATATGTAATCATCATTATATCACAAATTCATCATGGAAACTCCATCAAATTTCAAAAATAGCTCGATCCTAAACGGGAATGAAAAACCAAAGTCGTTATCTGAGAATCAGGATAAAAAAAAAAATATATATATATATATAGAAACGTTTCCCGACGCGTTTTATGTAACGCCGGATGAGGATGAATTCGTTATAAAAGCTATAGTGGCTCTCTAAGATTTTGCGCGATTGTTCCGTTACAAAAAAAAAAAAAAAAAAATAAAAAAAAAACAAGAACGAACGTTATACGCGTGTGCACCGACGGCAAGGTTTCGTAATCTGCGCGCTACTTTTTTTACGAGGACATCGTTTAATCCACCGCCGTGGCGACGAGAGAAACGCAATTTCGGTACGATTGTAGTCTCTACTACAGCGCATCTTCCACGCGTGACGGCGTCGTTCCCTAAGACTCTTAGGGTTTATCTTTGAGGTAAAACTTTGGCGTTAAATTAAAGCTCTTTTGATCATAATAAAAAGCAGACGTTAAAAAAAATTTGATTATCATTCAATAATAGATACTTTTGTGGTATAACTTAACTTTGGATACGATAATAACATATTGAGTATTGCTTGAACCATAATAATAATTATACATAGAGAATATTTCACATACCATACGTGTAAAATAGAAATAGTTTGTGAATTTCGTCGGAAATTGAAATTTTTAAGGGGACCGATATACGTATATACAAGTGAAAACTCGCCTTTAACTAGCATGATCAAGTATCTCCCAATATTATCAAATATTTTATAGGTTAAATTAAATTTGCACCCAGCGACTATAATATAACCAGCGAACAATGTTTCTCTTTATACCGTACCCTCTCTCTCTTTTGCGATTAATTGTAAACGCAAAACATCCGAGCGCACATTTTACGAGTAAAGTTTTCAAATATCGCGATGATGTATCAAATAATAGCGAACTGTGCTTGCGCGACGTAATTAAAAAGCTATATCACGCGTATCGAATATATGTACTCGTGTTGCTGTTGTTTTACACGAGATTCGAGCACATACATAGACGCGAACGCGAGGTAAATATACTTGAAAGAAGAAGAAGAAGAGGGGAAACCATCTTCACCTGAATTACGCAACTTGCACGCTTATCTGTAGTCCACTTCTAGAACCGCGTGTGTGTGTTACATTGCGCGCAACGTGGGCGCTAGGCGTAAAAAAAAAGAAATCACGGCGCTGATAACACCGCCTCGAATTGTCTCTACACGCGTAGTGTATATATCATTGTTTTATACCGAGAAGCAGCGTAGATTTCATCCAGAAATATTAAATACATCGTGAGGCTAAGGAAAAAGAGAATTCCACGGTACGAGTGGTCCAAATAAATGAATATTTTATTAAAGCTCCGGGTTTTATTACACTTGAAAATCTCGGAATTGAAATTTAAATTAGAGCTACCACGAGTGAGAGAGAGAAAGCGCGGTAAATATTTGTAGGGACGGAAGGAGGGCAGAATCATATTTAATCTAGTGCTCGCGCTTGTTCGCGAAATGTATATTGTTTTCTGTAATACATGTTTATTAAATTATCTCAATGGTAGAAATTTTATCAAGCTATCTGGTTTTATTACATGTTGTAAATTATAATTTTTGGAAGTACAAAAGTATACAAAGAAAAGTTTAATCGATTCTTTATTTGTGAAATAATTATTACGGTCTTATAATACCTGTAAAAACAATCATATAATTATTTTTGACACAGTGTGCGTAAAATACGTTTTTACACACCCATATGAGTGCGTAAAACGGCTTATTACGGTACAGTGTGCAAAAAATAAATATCTAATATCACTAAAACGCATTTTACGCACATGTTGCATAATATACTATTACTTTACTGAAATAAAAAATAACAAACATTTTATGTCGTGGATCAAATAGTCAAGTCTTATAATAAGTTGTAATAGCTGTTTCTCGCACCTATAATCGTAAAAATTCGCTCCAAAATGTAAGTTCGACGAAGTACGAAAAATATCAATTACCGCATCACGTCTGACAATTTTCCTCTACCAAATGGAATTAGCCTCCGTAATCCGTGCAAATTCCGAAAGACCTGGTAGGAAGGAAAAAGTCGAGGGAGGAAAGGCAGAGAGAGTGAGAGAGAGAGAGAAAGGGAAGCAGACGTTGCGCGGCGTGACGCAACGCGACTGACTTGAATTATTATTCGAGATAAAGTTGTTCGAGCTCTATCTCCATGACTGGGAGGGGAGTTGACGAGAAGTTCGTCTTCGCGATTAGAAAATTAAACAGCGATAACATTGGCGCCGGCGAGCGGAAAGAGCGAGCGAGAGGGGAAGAACTGGGGAGAGAAAGAGAACGAATTCGAAATTCACTTCCGTTCGTCTTATCGTTTAAATATTAAATTTTATCTGGCGGACATTAAGTGTCACGCGCAAGAGCGGTTTATCGGTAGTCATGAATTTTGAAAGAAAATGGGATTTCGTTGGTTTGGTTGTGCTGACAGATCATGTCGTTGTTAATTCAATGTAAAGAGAATTTTATTAAATTTTTAGAGTAATTGAATATTATATCGTTAAAAATAAGACGTGAAAAAAGGTTTAATCGTAGAATCGACCACCGACACTAAATGACTTTATTAGACTATTCATAAAATATTTTTTTAATTTTCTATAAACGAAATATTATAGGTAGAGAAACATTTCGTAATAAAATTTACTATTTTTTATAATATCCGTGGGACATTAACCCATATGTTCATGAACTCATATTATTAGGATTTCTAGTAAAAGTTGATAATATTTTTTTATAATTTTTACCAAATTATAAATAGTAATTTTTACTAAACTATATTATATAAAATTTTTACGAGAACTGCATTATTATTCAAATGGCCGAATCAGAGCACAGATTTCACGCGAGATTCCAATTAAACTTTCTTCTATTTTTTCTTCCTATCGGTATCTTCGGTCGGAACTTTTCAGGCAACGCCGGCATCGCTGAACTTTTCGCGATTTTCTCAGACAAAACGCGCCCGAACTTTTTCCAAAGCGTTCGAACATCTTTTCTTTGTGCCTCTGTTATCGAGTCTCTTTGAATCCGTAGCCACGTCGAAATGTATATGATCGAAATTTCCCGCGTAGCTGCACGCGAGTAGAGTTGCCTTTGAATTTCCCCGCAGGATTTTTCAATCTCTGCGGCTGGATGAGCCGCTTAGTCGCGGCTGTGACGTCGGTGATTTCGTTCGAGTGCAAACATACTCAGCGGATGCTCGATAATATCGTAACATCATAAAGTTTTTATTTGACGTTCATAAAAGTGTACTCTCCATTATTGGCCGAGTTATTTAATCATTTTATGATCAAAACGATAATACTTTAATTTGACAGACTACTAAATAAAAAAAGTTTTTAATATAAATAAAATAATACCTATTTCCTTAACTGAATTGTAACTAAAACATAACTTAAATATACAATTTTTTCTTCAAATCACTAGTTAATTTTTAAACATTAATTAATAACTATTAAATACGTATATAGAACTAAAACTATTTATCTATCAGAGGCAACTCACTACGAAAAAGCAAAGAGCAATCTAAAACTTTCGAAACTCGAAATTGCAAAACCGTACGTACAGAAATTTACAGCATATCCCAATAACACTGAACCAAACAACAAAAAGCTCCATCGTCGATCGGCCTTATTAATTGTCCAGCCCTTCGGGCAATTCCGTTATGCTCTAAACGAACCAGCCGAAATTCAATGGACCACACGTGCGCCCCTCCATACATTTTCACGTGCGTACACTGCTCTGCAGCAGTAGCAGCAGTAACAGCAGCAGCTGCAATTAAGTGCGATCTCAATCTTAATTGGCTACCATCGCGCGACAAAACGCGTGGCGTGAATTTTCGCGAGCGGAAAAGCTCCGTCGAGATGGCATCGCACGGTGCGAGCTCTCGATTTTCAAGGCCGCGAAGGAAGGAGAGAGAAGATTGCCGACTTCCTCGTACATTGCATACTACCGCTTCGAGTTGTATCCGTTCTACACGTGTGCATATAAATGCAATGTTTCTTTTTTCTTTTTTTTTTTAATAAGGGCGTGTGCTCGCGATTCTTGTCTATTTTCCTTTCGTATAGTCGCGCGAATTCGATCTGCGTTGTTATACAATGCGCGTAATTTGAATTTTTTTTTTTTTGCGTAATGCCCGATGAGTCACGTGCTGCAGCGGGTATATGGTACACTGCATTCGCGCGTATGTATATATACGTATGTATTGACGTTACGTAAGTCGCAGTAGCGCGCACAGATGTGTGCTGAAAATAAAAATGTGGATTAGGTCATTTTCGAGAGCTATTCGAGTTTCAGATTATGCCGATCGGTGATCTAGTTTTTCCGATGAGAGATAACGTCGTTCTTTTTTTTTTACAATGTTTCCAATTGCAATTCGATTCGATGGTCGTTTCAGGAGTGATTTAAAGAGGGTAAAGGATGTTGGAAATTTTGCTTAGTCATTATTGGTTCATAAAGCAATTAAAGCTAGTACGCGGTTTTCGATTCGAACGTTGCGGTTTGATTATAATCTTAATTTGTCCCAATGATAATAAAACCTTTTTAATCGTCAAACTTTGTAATATAACCAAATGAAAACTATATTTATTTTATGCTGCGTAAGGCTGACACATAAGTTGTTACTATAATTATAGGTAGTCGTATAAAATTTAATAAATTTAGTCTTTGCTTATAGTACAAAAAAACTATATTAACTTTTTCTAAGGATTTTCGTTGCGTATATGTCGTGCAAAGTTTCCTAAGAATAAACTGAAAACTTTCAAGAAATTCATTCTATAAAAAAAAAAAATTATTGGTTACTTTAACAAACCGTTAAGTTATCTAAAATACAAAATCCCCTACATTAAAAACTCCCTAGAAAACAAAGTTGCAAATCATTTTCAAAATTAAAAATATTCTCATTACTTAGTCCAATCCAAAACCCCAACGCACATCAATAATCCCTAAAAAAAACGTCAACCTATATATTCTCATATTCCGCATATAAATATACCAATAACAAAAACAAATTTCTTAGAAAACGAAGTTTCAAAGTATTTTCCACTACTGATGTTCCAGTTACCGGACATCGTTGCCGAGGACGCGGCGACGGCGTTGAGCATGTCGCAACTAGAGGACCTTATGGAAGACGACGCCTCAGGCCCGGTACACAGTGGTGACCCTATGCTGTCGTCGCCGCACCTTCCGCCATTAAGTCCACCGGCACCACCCTGCCATCATCCACTGCCGGACGAGGATACCCTGGGCAGCCTCGCCCCGACGACCTCGAATTCCTCCTCTGACATGGACATCGTCGCGTAACCCACCGTGCCACTGGTTCATCCCATGGAAGAATGAGACGCGAGGCCGTGAAAAAGTGAGAAAGAGAGATAGGGGAAAAGAGAGAAAGAGAGAGAGAGAGAGAGAGAAAGAGAGAGAGAGAGAAGGAGAGAAAGAGGGTATATAAGAGAAGGAGATGGTAGCTTCTGATCTTGGCGATCGACTTGATTCGGTTGGCGGTTAGACTCCCTTGAAGTTTGGAAATAGTTTGCGCGCAAGTTCAAGAGACTAGAGAAAGAGAGTATGTGTGTGTGAGGGAGAGAGAGAGAGAGAGAGAGAGAGAGAGAGAGAATTGTCCGGAAGTCGCAAGGGAATTGTATCGGCGAATTGGTTAGCTGGCCAAAGTTCCCTAACCAGTTCGTTTTGAACGGAGTAGAAAGAGTCCATGGGTAATTGCCGGTTAGACTTTGCTGGAGTCGATTGCTATTGAACGATGATGCAAAATACTCTTCTTGCTTTTCATTGAGTTGGTTCTATGAAGATACGCACAATAATCAACAAATGTATTCATTTTTTCTAGCATTTTTTAACTTAAAAGAATAACAAATATTTGATGTTTAAGTTACGTTTTTGGGTTCAAATACGTTACAGAGGATTTTCAAGTCTTTAGAAGTATAACAAGTCTAAAAACGTATCTATCGTACAACATTTCCAATTTGAATCTAATGAATATTAATAACAGAGAGCCAAATAAAACAATTTCAATTTATATTAGCGTGCACTTGAAACCTTCCTAGAACCATACTTCGAAGCAAGAACTATCCGTGGTCGAACACGCATTGTTAACAACAACGCGGTATAGTGTCGGATAACGAATCGATCCTCGATAAAGCCCAATTATCTGGATTACGCTCGCGCGAAACTGATTTACGAAGAATGCGTCTTGGAAAAGCAAGTCTTCGGCTCTTGACCGACGTGGCAAGCTGTTCTTCGCTTTCTCTCTCTCTCTCTCTCTCTCTCTCTCTTCGTAATCTTGCGTGTTATCAATAACCGATATATACACGTCGTATAACTCGCGCGCCAAAGAGATTTCTAAAGCATAACGAGGGTGTATACTATCCTTTGGAACCTCTCTCTCTCTCTCTCTCTCTCTCTCTCTCTCTCTCTCTCTCTCTCTGTAGTATGTGTACTCCTCGATGTGGTGCTCACTTGCTGCGGCCTCGTGTATACACAGCGATGGTGCTGGTCCCCGGCTAAGCGCTGGATAATTGACATTCTCGTAGTGAACTGGTGGTGTGTTTTTTTCTGTTTATTTTGTTCTATTTTTTCTCTCTCTCAACAAAGAAGATTGATGAAGAAGAAGAAGAGGACAACAACAAGTTTATATGTATATGTATACACACAACATACACACAAACACGTATAAATATATATAAATATCATAGTTTGTACTTCATGATTTTAACGTAACGCAAGATTATTTTTTTTCCTAGAGAGAGAGAGCTAAGATGAGATTTAGACGATGCTGTTAAACAAATATACACGAACATACACGAAGCCTTGGTATATATATATGTATATGGATATATATACATGCCTTTTTATCTGTGACGCGCACGCGCGCGCGATGCTTCGCAAATCCGGACACTGTCAATCGCCGTCGACGTGTTACTGTCGGTTCTATGACGTAACCACGATGGTTCTAGATAGAAGAGGTTGTTGTGGATATGACTAGGATTTGAATTTTTATTTTCTGTATGAAACATCGTGTTGTTCAATTGTAAACGAAGACTCATGGGTGTCCATGAATGTCTATGATGTAGGGTGCGAAGTGATTTGATATGTAAGAATCCAGAAATCTGGTGAATTAATATTTGCCACATACGATTTAACGTGACTAGTGTCAATAATCATGTAGATATGTTATCGATGAGATATACCATTTTATTTTATTCGATTTAGCAAATGAATTTATACTCTTTTGTATTGCTGCCACGTAGTTTAAAATGAAAAAAAAGGAAATGTGGCCCAAATAGATTTTTAACCGTTTAGGCTGCATGAGAAATTTTATTCATCCGTGTATCCATAGCTGCAATGTATCTGTTTTTAAATAAAATGTGTCAATATCTGTAAATAAAAAAAAAAGTTGCATAGTACGTGGATACGTTTGATATTAGTATATGATCATTCTGTATCGCAAAAGTAGGCGATGTTACATATATATGCGTGCTAAGACCAGTTTTGTATTAATTTTAACTTGGATTGACAGTGTCCGGATTTATAACGAGAACAAAAGAAAAATCATGTCAACATTGAATGCAACGACAGAGTGCAAAGACAAATGTGCCTTTTCAACCGGTCTTCCAATTGAAATTTGTATACCGCCGTTATTTCATAATGTAGCGTACATGCATCGAATGAATACTTGAGAGCGTTCCTCACTAACGCGTGTGGATTACGCATTAAAGCGGTACCGACTAGAAAGGTACCAATATATATATATATATATATATATACACATGTATTTTTTCCGCACCAAGACGATGCAATTATATGAGTTATGGAGAAGAGAATAAAAGAGAAAGACGCTCGAAGAAACGCTGGACGTTGCTCGAGTCGTGGATAAGTCGCAGAGACAAATATAAGACGAGTGGAGAGAAAAGAGAAATGGAAACCCTATGTACGTTGTTACAAATTTTCATATTTTAAACACGCGCGCCTATTAAGAGCCTGCGTTGAGAACATGTATACTTTATATAGCAATTGTTGATCAGTTTTGCCAGAGTTTATCCCAGGAACAAATGTGGCGAGCTGCTACGTGTGAAAGAGAGCGAGAGATAAATAGAGAGCAAGAGATAGAGAGAGATAGAGAGAGAGAGAGAGAGAAAGAGAGAGAGAGACAGAGAGAGTGAGAGAAATAAGGTGAACGAGACGAGCGTTGTTTGATCTTCACTTATGAAATTTTAGCAATACATAGGAATATATAATTTTTTTTGTTTTCTTTCTGCGAGAAAAATTGTCATTGTTAAAGATTTTACGACGATATGTTATGAATTTTATGTTTATATTTACTGATATATGAGAAAAAAAAATTACTATTTTGAATGAAAACGATTGATGATGATGCTGATGATAATGATTGTCAAAGCGATTGTGTACCGTTAAGATATTTTGATTCCTTGTAATTATTAAGGAAAATGATGATTCTACTGTCGAATTTCAGCAATAAAGTTTGAAAATTCTATCCTACCTGATAATCTGGCGTTTTTAGTTTATCCTTTTTGACCTTAAACTAGTATATCAGTTTTAAATTATCTGTTACTGTAATACATAATTTTTTCAATACATTAAATTTGAAAATATATATCTTTTTAAATTGCATAGGCTGTGTACCGCCTAGGAAATGAATTTTGGATTATATCCATAATTACTCTACAGATACTTCTTAAGAATTTGTTTAAAATATTAAAGTGATCAACCTATTATTAAAAAAGTATATGCAACTTTGAGAAATTTGTAAGTCTTTTATTTGCAGTTTACAGTAAGAATCTTAAATATTAATTACTCATTAACACTTAGTTATCTTTCATTCCTACAATATGTATCTCATAAGCTATTGAAACAAATGAAAAAGTTATCAAATTATACAAATTAGTAAACCATATACTAACACTCGAATGCCACAGAAAAGACTTTAAAAAATACATGGGCAAACACTGAAGACTCGATGGAAAACAATGAAGACTTGGGAAGGATGGAAGGGCATAATGGCGGACAAGAGGCTCAAGTGGTAAACAGAGGAGATAGAGCGCTCGCGCTCTAATCGATGAACCGGCACTGTTGCGTTCGAGGCATCGTTGATTTACGATGGCCAGACGTTGCCTCGGTCGCCTGTGTACAGGGGCAATACACACAAAGGAGGGGGGGGGGGGAGGTTCGAGTTGGTATACGATGACGCGCATTTCTACGCGCGAAGTACATCACGACGAGGACCATTAAGTGAATTTGACGATAGCCCATAGTGACTGTAGTTCTAATGCTGGACTTGGAGGGTTGAATGAGGATATGCGCGTCAGATGGTAATTTGGTTCGATTCCTTTATTTGTAGGGTTTATGTACAATGGTTAGGGTTTCATTTTAAAGAAAGTTTTAAGATCGAGGTTTCGTTGAAATTATAATTATTTTAAGGCAATGAAGTTTCTTTTAGAACATAAACTAACTTGGGAATACATGAAAAATTGTTTAAAAATGTAGGTAATCCATTGTTTAAGAATTTAACAGAAATACGTTTCCATAATAAGATCATAAAAGAAGATTATGGTTTCTACTTGATTCTTATAGTACAAAGCTTTTGTGCTAATTTATTTTAATTAAAACTACGTTTTCACTGTTTTTTTTTAATTTTATTTTTATAACAGTTTTATCAATGACACAATTATTAAAATCAGCTATAGAATTTTTTTTTTACCAATAATAATTCTCAAACATTTACACCAGATTGGCTAAAAACGATAATCTGAACTTCTAAGGGACAATCCATTAACACTAATACCATTGAATAAACAAACAAAAACGATAAACTGTATATTATCACAGAAACCCGAAGAAGTATACATTAAAATATCGGTTTTATCGGTCAAGCAAAATGTAAAAAATCATGTCTAACGTTATTCTAATCATCCACGCTCGTAAAAACTCCATAAAACTCCAGAAGTATCTAGAAATTCAAATGAATAGTTAAGCCCTTTTCCCGCATGCCAAGACATCCGCATTGCTTCTCTCTCTCTCTCTCTCTCTCTCTCTCTCTCTCTCTCTCCACCGCGCGTGCGCAGATCATCACCACGCAGACTTTTTCAGTGGAATAAAACGGATAAAGCCCCTTTTTCTTTTCCGTTCCCTCCCTCTCTCTTCTTTTCGAAATCACACGGGACTCGCTAGCTCGCGCGAAACTCTTGATCCCGGTGTAAAGGGCCCGCGCGGCCGTAAAAACGCGCTATCTCGCGCTGGCGCGTTAAATTTACCGTATTTCGAAAGTAGTAAACGTTATTGCCGAAGCGCCCAGAGAGCTTTACGCGTGCAGCGCGCTCGCTTCCTTTCTTTCCAGCTTCCCTCTCTCTCTCTCTTACTTTTTTTTCTTCGCTCGCGGTTGTGTAGAAGGCTAGTGGAGATGTTGGGGGGAGGACACGCATATGATACACTCAATAGTATCGAAATTTTAAATTGTAATGGGATTCGAAATATTTTGAGGGTTGTGAAATGGATAATGTCATTTGTGACATAAGTATTTTTTTATAATGTTCTTACTTTATTTAAAGGCGTCGAAAATTTTTTAAAGCTAAAAACTGCTCGAAACTTTTGATAACCCTTAAAATTAAGATTTTCCAGTAGTATTTTACCATAAACAAAAACATACTAAAATAAACAGATTATTATACATAATGCTACCCCAAACGCTACGAACCATACTATTTTTAATATTCGCGATATAATATCACCATCCTATCGCAAAAATACGCGAAATCCCCAACCAGCACTTTGCAAAATACCTTTACCCGTATATATACCTATCGATACCATTGCTCGTTGCGTCGCGTACCTCCCATTCCTTTTCCCAGCTGTACCACGCAACCTCCCAAACATACACACACATACGTACTGCTATATAGAAACACGTAACGCAATTCTTTACCAGAAGGGGCGCGTGACGGCAAAGAAAGATTTTTCCAATTAGCACTGGTGGGACGACTACTACCTCCCGATAGCAATTTTTAACCGGTACGCGTGCCTCGTCCATCCGATTATTGCTGATAATAAATCCGAATCGACCTGCTACGTTCTACGCCGTTATTGAAAATCGTGAGCTAGCTGCGCAACTATTTCGGGCGATTTCGTTATGGTTGATTATAAAGTGTGCTCTCGGTTAATTTATGAGTTTCCAGAGACCAACGTGGGTTGCAGGTTGTTATTGGTTCATGGTGGTAAAGGGTGCAGGGGTACATAATGCTTTTAATTAAAGAATCTGCAGGTTATATATAGAAAATTATAAATTCTCGCATATATCTTTCGTTTCCACGGTAATTATTTGTCACCGTATTTCGTTGGTACTCCGTATAATAATTACAGTTTATTGATATCAGTATAGGAACAACTTGGTCGAACTACTAACAAACATCGTTACTTGTTAGATGATGAAAAAAAAAATTCTGCCAAAGATAATTTTTGCAGCCTACATATGACGCGCGTATAGTGACGTTATCTAGAACAGAAGTTCACCTCTCGTTGAATACACACACACACACATATACATAGCGGTTCATGCTATCTTGCACTACTCGCGTCTTGCCACAGCTAATTTGAAACGTAAGCCTGTAGATATATACTGTACACCTGTACGTCTGCGTCATCACAATGGATAATTAACACCATCGGGTAGCTTTTGCCTTGCTCCCAATGATACATGTCAATAGAATTTACAATACGCACACTATCGGAGTTTACAGTTTCGTTGATTGTATAATGTAATACATATTGTATAAACGACATATATTTGCTTTACTTCGTTATCTATAGAAATTTCATCTTCCAACAATTCTTCTACTTCTAAAAACTATATCTACTTTTATGCATCCCCAATACTGTATAACAGTACAAGTATATAACACACTAATGATTAAAATATACAGTCGCCCTCGTCAACGCAGTTCAGTTTCTCCCCTCGAAAGAGATTCGCTCTTATCGTTGAATCGCAGCGTATAATACGCCGACAAGTGGATACTTCAAAGGTCTTGAAACGATAAATATCATCCCTATACGCGAGTTTTGTTCTCGGCCCAGTTTGTGCGAATCACCAGAGAAGGGAATCAAAATTGCTATCGTTCATCATCGTCATCGTCATCATTGTGTTGTTTACGTGTACTACGCTATCGGTAAAGACAAATAACCGTATGTTTCGTGCTGTAATGCCAGGTTTACTTTTCGCCAAGTGAGCGATGACGTAGAGAGGCTGATTGTACTTGTTACAAGAAAGAAGATTTTTTTTTCTGCTCGGAGGTTCGTCTGGGAAAAGTTCTTTGAGAAACAGCTGTCCTTAATTGTAACAGTTTATGAAACATTTTTCTTAAAGTTTAAGGTTAAGTATTTTTTTGGGAGGGAGAGGGAAGGAGATAAGTTTGAGGTTTAAGTTTTGGAATCGGAAAAGGCACGTGAAGTTGGGTGAAAACTTTTAAAGAATATTAGGAATGATATGAAATTGAGTGTCTACTATCATTAGAACACTTTAATGTGAATAATAAAGAAATTTATATGTATTACTAATTTTAAATTTGATTGGCTTTTTAATTCCTAAAGAATAGAGATGAGAGAAAAAATTGTAAAAATTTAAGAAACAAAAGAAGACGGTATTATTTGTTTTATAGAAATTTACTCTCTAAATATTTATTAGCTTTAGTAGACCAACGAAATTTCAATACCTCTATTGATAAACCAAATAGTTCCTCGAATAAAAATATTTACTAAATACTTTCGAACGTCACTTCGAAATTCTTTCAAGAAAAAACCTCTACTCGTAACCATACCAACAACTAATCTCCTTCCTCTAATTGCTTCAATCTCACGTGCATGCCGTTTTTTTCTGAGAAAAAAGGCTAAGAAGTAAAAAGGTTGCTTTGCCTCACCTGCACACACTCGCGCTTATCCCTTCTTTCGACGGTTAACGAGCAATCGCGTGCTGTAAGGGTGAAATACAAATTGCGAGAAAACTCACGGTCTTATTAAAATGATATTTTTGTTTAGTACTAGTTTATTTTTTACGCAAGCTTAAGGATTAGTGGTCAGATGTATAATGACTATACTTGTGTAGACGGAGGCTGGAATTGCAAACTACACAGTTGTAACGGATGGTACATGTAATGGTTGTCATTAACGGATGTAAATATTACAGTAGCGTTAAACACGTTGCAAAAGCGTTTATTACCGAGACTATTAACTCCGAAATGTTACAATGTAAACCTTGTATGTTTAATCCGAGCGAGCATCGCGAAAAGCCAGATCTTCGCTTCTCCAGTTCGTTACCAATTTGCTGTTTAACAACACTATTAGATTATCTCAGAATAATTTGAGGATAGAAGCCTTATGACCCAGTTCCCGTCACATCGCATTGTTCGAGTTACCAATCACGACTAGTAGTTTACACTAGAAGGATCGATGGCAATCGATCACTTACTCCGCTTGCGCAACAGCAAGCGCATCCATTTATTTCTTCTCTTGTCTATCTATACCTCGATATACTTTCTTTTTTATATTCTAATTATAAAGGTAGATTTTAAAGCAAATCGAATTATACAGCGTACTGCTGGGTCGCGACTTTTGTTTGTTCCGATGGCTCTCGTTCTAACGTTGTTTAGCAACCGCGGCTTGTACGAAGAGAATATATATATATATGTACGCGTTCGCGGATTGAATATCATAATTCAATTACGACGGTACGCGAGTGCTCGTGCTTATGTCAGCCGTAGAATTCGCTGACTGAACCAATACGGAATCAAATTCCACTGACCTGCAACACAACCAGCCACCCTGACACGTGTATACATATATATAGAACCAAAGTTGATTAAATTAGTCCGCGAGATCCGCAACAAAGCCAACTCTCTCAGCGCGGCAGTGTTTCAAGAATTTGCTAGATTAATTATGCGCTGGTAGCCGGTGAACTTGAACGTATTAACAATCAAGGGGGTCTAGTAGTTCGAGGATTATAATGTCGTTGTAATGGTTTCATTGTTTTGATCTGGAGTATTATTGTTCGTTAGCGGTAATTAGGTAAACGTTTGAACGAAACCTTGTCAATATACAGCTTTGACGTCTCTTATAAAAATTGGGAACAAAAGTTTTTATTACTTATTTAAATTGGTTTATACTCTGATCTAAAGTTTCTTATTTTTATATATATCTGTGATAAAAACCAGAATGTCAAAATAAAACGTTAATAGCATCAAATATAACCACTGATACCGTACAACAAAATCATTATTCAACAATTGAAATTCATCCGCAGTAAACACAGGCCATCTGAAAATCTGAAAATTCAAAAGCCTTTCTCGCACTCCCCAAAACTACCGCGCATTCGCTTGGCCTCGTTAACCGTCAGTCAAAAACTTTAATAACGAGTCCTCGGCACGCGAGAGCGTAAGCATTACACGCAGAGACAGAGAGCGAGTGAGAGCATACGCGGTAGCAAAAGAGCGCAAAACACTAAAGCCGCAGAGTCCTTTGGCCGCAGCAACAGCAGCAGCCCTAGCTCAGTTCAATTATCGCGGACCGCATGGCGGGGCACCGCAGCAAACGCTGTAAAGACCATTTACACCGCCACCGCCGCAGTTTTAGCGCGAGCGCCCCCTAGTGGCTCGCCTGCTCTTGATTAATAATGCACACTCTCTGGCGTCTATGTGGTATATGTGCGGAGCTGGAGCAGGAGGAGGTGGTGAAGGAGAGGAAAAGAGTGAAAAGAAGAAGGATGGAAAAAAAGAGAGAGAGAGAGTGGGTATGTGTGCGTAGAAGAGAGAGAGAAGGAGAGAGAGATGGTAATGACTATGAATTTCCATTGCCGGGAGAGAAGGTGGACGTAAAGGGAGGAGGAGCTGGCTCAAAAGCCACGGGCGAATAAGAGAGAGAGAGAGAGAGAGAGAGAGAGTAGGACTTTGGAAAGTCGAGATTACGTTATACGCAATTAGCATGGGCGGACGGGGATGTAGTGCAGTGACGACGACGCATCCGGCGGAATTATGCATGTAAAGGATGAATTTCGTTAGGCGAGGAAGAGAGAAGCGAAAGCAGTGTGCGGCTATATTTTTGCGCTATACCGAGCTACGAACGTTTTACGTAGTTGTGGAAAATTTACAAGAATTATTGAGAATTTTCAAAATTTCGGTGATGCTGTAATTTTTTTTTAAGCTACTGATGTACTGTCGCTTTGTATAGAAAATTGCTATTTTGGTACTGTTAAGGTTGCAATAAAATGAAAGGCATTTAAGTCGTTAATAGTTTTGAAGTATTTTTGGATAAGCAAACTTTTTACGTTTAACCCTTTCACCACCGCGCACACGATTTACGCGACCGCAAATAAACTTGGAGGTTCCTTGTGAAGACAGAGTTACCACAAAAGAGGTCGATTTGTTAGGATAATGCTGGTTTTTCCACAGAAGATTAAACAGGGATACATTAGGGAATGTCCTGTGATTTGAAGAATTTTTATGTTATTTATTCAGATATGATTAGGTTGTTAGTAGTATTGCATTAGTCGACACACATACGGCCAAGTTATTGTTCAAAATTTCAATAAACCTATATACGTAAACAGATATGACCAGCATTACTACGTAAATAGAAGAAAATTCGTGCTTCAAAGATTCGAAATCTCACTATTATACCTTCAATTACATTTCCTTGGTTCATTAAATGGAACTTTAGCATAAATAATACCAGCAACACTATCCCAACACCGGAATATATACATATATACATGTTGATTCCCGAAACTCAATCAGCCACAATTAATCATCTTACCCACCGCATAGTCACAACCGCAAAGTAAACTCAACTCTCTTCCCTATTTACTCGCTTTGCGCATCTTGTCTCGCTCTGAATTTCTCCACCTTCCCGAGTTTTCCATTTCTCTAGCGCGCACCGACACCGCGAAATCGTTTGCCTCGCGCACCCGTCGAAACGAGGTAAACAGCGCGTACGCGGAGACGCGCGTAAACTAATTACCGCAACCCACATATGTAAAAGTCCCCTGTGGAAGTAGTAGCAGCAGTAGCAGCCTCTACTCGCTCCGGTAGTTATAAGATCGCACGCGCGAGCGAGAGTCTCTGCTTGCCTGGCAGTTGCCTCGAAAGTTTACCCCGTGAGGTTTGTTCGAGGGGTGAATTCCAAATTGGCCGGGTCGTACAGCTATACCCACCTCAGTGTGCGCGTACAGCTCTACGTTGTTGGTACAAAGTGGCTAATTTCGGCTGAAGTGCGCGAGTACCACGTTCTATACGTCGGATGCCTTGACGTCTGCGGTGCGAGAGATGTGCGAACGGGGAAGGTTAAAAACGGTTTTTTTTTCAACGAACGTTCGATGATTTTTTTTTTTATTTGGGAGGAGATTACGTAAGGGGAAATGAAGATTGGAGTGAAGAATAAGAATGAAGCAAGGGATTGTACTTGTAACTTTTTAACAATGGGTACAGTTTTGTTTGGTGTCTTGGCTTGACGATGAATGTGAAATGTGTTGTAAAGAACTTTAATCGTCAAACCATTAGCATTCCAAAGATGAAGTCGCTTAATGCTATAAAATAATAAGGCATTATATGATTCTTGTTCGTATATGGATCAGCTGTTACCGACTATAGTAAGACTTGTAATTTTGAAATTGAATGTATGACCTACTTACAATGGACTATACTGAACCAATGAGAATAGAAAAGGTGTTTTGTTAGTTTTCATAATTTTTCTGCTTCTATTATCAATTTTCAATCATTTTTAATGGGCAATATTTCTATATGATAAAAGCATTTATGAGTAAAAATCCGATCACTTATTGTTTGCATTACACTTCTTCTTATTTTCAGCTGAATAGATACAAAACTCTTTGCAAAAATTGCATTTCTGTGTCAATAGTGGGCATTAAATCCGCGTGACATTCAGAGAATCGAGAGCGGACAGTTTTTACGAGTGTTTGATAATTTGTAATATGACAACTTGGTTCTTGAATAGTCTCGGAATCGGATAAAAAAGTTAGTTCGCGAATAAAAGCATTCTCGTGTCGTTTTCCCTCCCCCCCCCCATCTCTCTCTCTCTCTCTCTCTCTCTCTCTCTCTCTCTCTCTCTCTCTCTCTCT
>JAYJLV010052083.1:0-19602 GCA_036873485.1 Torymus texanus
CCGGAACAGGGGTTCAATATTTTTAGCTCTAAAACATAATCTTTCAATTTGGTACAAATCCGTGACCCAAAGGTTATGCACTCTCCTTATGAGTAAAATAGATCTAAAGAGGCGATTTTATCAGAAATAATGCCAACTTTTATTATATAATTAGTAATTCTACCCCTTAATTACATAGTAATAAACCATGGCACTGGCCATTTCCGTTTGTTGCGAGATGTAACAAGTTAATCTCATCTCTTTACTTATTTACGATTTTCAATTTCGCTTTCTTGAGTTTCACCCGTTTAAGTTAAAACCATTTTACAGTTATATTATGCAAAGAGTAACATAGCCCATATGCATTTATTTATGATTCCATTGAAATATGATAGAAGTACGCTAATACGTAGCTCGAATTGTTGTAGTTTTATTTTTACGTTTAGCAGATCAAATTTTTTTATTTATATTTTTTTTCTATTAAATACATAAGTATTTTAGGAGGATTTTGTAAAAGATTGATTGTTAAATAAATATTTGAAAATTTCTATGTTTCAATAATAATATATTTATTTACAAAGAAAGTATTTGAAATACTACGATTTATTTATTCATCTGATTCATTGAATCCATAAAATTCATTTGATGCATAATATGAAGAATCAGGACGAAAACTTCGTTCTTCTCTATAAAAATTATTAATATAATATCCATATCGATATCTGGGTCAATAGCCATTGCATGGGGATTTTGACATAAAAGTGCTTCTTCCAGACATTTCTTTATATTGTCTTCAATTTTTGATAAAATTAGATAGTCTATATAGTCATTTGAATCTCATATTCTGATAAGGGACTACAGAAATAAAATTAAGGTAATTCAATTTGACTAAAATTTGTATTAATATAAATAAGTTTCTTAATAACATCTTACCTGAAACTTGCATTTCTAAAATCCCTTAACTTAAAAGCAACGTTATCTTGACTCAACCTTTCGAGAGATAGACAAAAATAAGGATCATAGGATGTGTTGGTTTGCATTTGCTGGAATTGATGTACAACATTTATAATGAGTGATTTCTCTGTAGTAAAGCTGTTATGTAAATAAAAAAATGTACTAGAAAATTTTATTTAGTACAAAAACAAATAATATAACTAGTATAGTGCATTATTTTTATGATTCATCTTCATGGTGGTACATCATTCGCATTAATGTCAAAATTATGCTGTCCGAAATCTGGATTAATAGCCATTTCTTGGAGATTTTCATTCAAAAGCGCTTCTTTCAGACATTCCTTTATAATGTCTTCAATTTTGGATATATTTAAATAGTCTATAGTCATTTTAATGTCATATTTCAATGCGGGACTACAAAGATAAAGTTAATGTAATTGAATTTAACTAAAATATGTGTTTATAAAAAGATCACCTTTATTACGTCTTACCTAAGATTTACGATTCTAAAATCCCTTAACTCAAAAGCAACGTTATCTGTACTTAACCTTTCGATAGTTAGACAAAAATAAGCATCATAGGATGTGTAGGTTTGCATTCGCTTGAATCCTCTTTTTGATGTACAATTTTTGTTGACAGTAGTTTCTTTATATAAAAACTGCAATAGTATAAAAAGGTATATAATTTTTAATGAAACGTATAAGACATTTGATATAAAATAAAATTCATATTTGTTTGATTAAATAAACAACTAGGAATAAGTTATATTTAAAAGTGCTAATCGTTCGATTGAACTTCGAAGAATACTGCGTAAGGAAACAGAGAAGCCAAAATAGCTTAGTTATAATTTTTTATCGCAACTGCCCACTGAGCACAATCTGGCCATAATTGAATAATTATAAATAATTAACTTGATGATATTCTACTAATTTAAATCATCTATAACGTTGTATGAAATAAATTAATATGCTATACATACTTTAGATATAAAGATAAAAAAAGCCTGACTAAAAATAAGCTATTTTTGATTAGACTGAAACTGCTCAATATTAAAGCTATATACTACACAGTTTTAAAACCAACAGGCTTACATTAAATCTTTCCAATCCGACGGGAACATCAACAATTACTAAATCGTTATCTTTTGACACAATGGCATTTCTACTCTTCAGGGTAGTCATATGATTTAAATCACGTATCAATCCTTCATAAGTTTTAACTACTTTTTGATTATTAGATCGTAGTGATACTCCGATTAAATTAGTTAAATATACTTTTGATGATTCTCTTTTAAGCAGTAGATTTGTTAAGGCAACAATTTCTTTTGCCAAATTATTGAAAGCTATGTGTAACCTCATAACATGATGTCTAAAATATGATCAATTGGAATAATTATTGAACAAAATTTAGTTAACATTTAAATACTATTGTATCAATAGCTATAATCATTAGTTACAAATAAGGTTAATACGGACGTAGTAATATTTGGAAGTATAGCATGTTCATAAAATCTTGCTTTCTTTAAATTACGGTCAAAACATTGTAAGATGTGACGTTCAAGTTGAGGACGTATGTTTTGTATAATAAAGTATTCAGCTAGATGGAATTTCAGCAATTGTTCTAAAAATAATTATATACAAGAATGATTATGTTAAAAAAATTCGTAAACAATTTAAATATCGTTCATACTTTGTTGGTCATCGGTAATTTTATCAAAGAATGACCACAGTTCAAATCTCATACCACACATGAAAGATAAATCAGCATTGTGCAATTTATAAATGCAATAATTAGGACTCATGGTATGTACATGACCGACGATTTTCATTTCAATAATCATTTTCATTTGAATCTTATTTGACGAAATGCTGAAAAGTTTATATAAAAATAGTTTCTTTTTATATAACAATTCATTTGGGTATGCAATTAATCATTTACCTGTATTTTGTATTCACAGGATCTTTATTCGCACTTCGAATACAAAGTTTTCCATCTGCTTCGAATTCGTGTACATGAATAGCCAAAACAAAATTGCATTGTGTGAAATTACCACTACAGTAATTTATAACGACATCCCACTTCTCTACGTACCCGCCGTAAAGTTCTCTGAAAATGACAAAGGTTTTTCAATATAGTTTCATAAATAAAATGGTTAACATTTTCTGTTATTTTCATTTCTTAGTCTCAAATAAATGTGGCGGAAAAATAAATTGTCTTAGGATAAAGACAATATAGAATTTAGTCACAATTTTCAACATTATAATACGTGTAATAAAAATTTATAATAAAATCTAAGATTGGATATGCGCCGATGTGTAGGTACCTCTAAATTTATTTGAAATATTTTCTAAAACATTTTTAAGAACCAGATTTTCCAGTAAAGAGTATTAAGCTCGCCGATAAAATTCTACTTAGCTGTACGAAACATGCATATCAAATTTATAAAAAATGCTATCAAACTGTAAAAAATAAATTAAAGAAATTGAAAAAAAAAAATATTATTAATTGTGTCATAAAACTTTATACATGTAATCATTATTTATAATATTGTTTATAAACGTTAAAAAGATATTAAAAAAATAATTTTACATGTAATCGTCTCCAAAAGCGAACCATATATCGTTGATCTCAGCTCCTATTGTACCTGGCCATTCCTGAGATAAACATAAAAATTGATATCTTTCAAATTCAGTAAATGGCCGAATTTACAAATCTCATATTGTTTTTTATTTTGTTCTGTTAAATGCAAATTTTTAGTAAGTTATATTTTATATTTTCGTAAGATTTTAGATTTTGCAGAGAGAAATTGGTTGTTATCAATAATATAATTTTGTATTATTTAGTAGATTAATACGTTCTAAATAATTCTTTTAAACTTACGCATGTGATAGGACCTATTACAGGAGGGGGATTGTGAGCCTGATGAGTTGCTAAACATAAAAGTATGATTTGATTTTTTTATAATTTTATCTTATTTTTCCTTAACACAGAAACTAATTTAAAATATTTTCCAAGCAATAATTTTATCGTTAATAGATTTTTTACTCATTTATTTATCATTTTTAGTCAATACTCACATTCAACGATATCCATAATTTTTATAACAATAAGAATATTTGTGTTTTTAAATTTTACATTAGTTTAGGCCTTTACTTAGGTTAGAATTTTAAATTTTTCAATGAGAACACTGAGTATTCTCATTAAATGGTTTTAAATTTCATGAATATCATAGTTATCTTCTATTACTAAATGTATACTTTACGATTTTATATTTAAACAATTCAAAATTAAATTAAAAGATGTTTATTTTATAGTTTACAGCTTGTGTTTACTATATACAGTAACGTTACAATAGCCCACATTTTTTCCACGAAACTAGAATTTCGTAGTGCCTTGAGTCTAAAGTAAAAGTGTTATATATATATATATATATATATATATATATAAAAGCGCGTAGGTATATACACAGAGACGAAAATCAAACTGAATCCGTTATACCGTCTTAGCTTTTCAGGCAGAGAGTTTTGTTGTCCCGCTAAAATTGCTATAGGCTCGACCATAACAATTAGTTTGTATTTCACCCAACGCGGGAAATCATCGTCGCACGCGGCTGCCTGGACGTATATAAAATCATTTATTCCACACTCGATCAAAATGGCCACCTTTTTCCCCCGAAAATCGGGGCAAAAGTTACATATTTTTCCCGCAAATGGGATTTACGGGTCAAAAGTATTTTTTTTTTATTTTTTTTCAATAATATTGTTTATTTTGTAATAAATTCATGAAAATGGTGATTTAAAAAAAAAAAGAATATTAGTTATAAAATAAAGGAAATCTTTATTTATATATTTATCATAAATATACACAGATTTACAAAAGGAGATACGTTTCGAGGTACGCGCGCGCAAGAGCTTACTTTTGGATCCACATAGCAAAATATGAAAAAGAAAAACGTGTCGGCCTCGCTTTTCAAAGTGAAAAGGTGGCTATGGTCGAGTGTGGAATAAAATATTATATGTAACATGGGACGAAAGTAGATTTTTCTCTTGGGTGGTAAACCCACCCATGGGAAAAATCTGCTACTTTCGCCCCTTATTACATAATGCACTATTATATAAGTCCACGTAAAATGTTTAGGAGGACGTAATATGTTTAAGTATATTATCCCTTTCTTAGTTTTGCACGAAAGAAACGGTAGTTTTCGTAGCGCCGAGAACGAATGTGCTAACTGCTATACTGTGCTCCGGAATTTCGGAGCATAAGAAAAATACTTCAATGGGGGAGGAAGGGCGAGTCTTTCGCTATCGCTAATTGGTTCGCTGTTTATGGTTGAAACCCCGCTTTCTCCCTACCCCGTAAGTCCACTGGTTGTCCTGCGTTTCTACGTTTTTTCTCTGCGAAAACGTTTCGAACGTCAGTTTAAAAAAAGTTACTGGAAAGTATCAGATTTCTAGATGTCAAAGACACTGAAAAGTCTTATTTGTAAGCGCAGATACTCGCGATCCATGTAATTGAGAAGTTCGAATTTGTACTGAATCTGGAATAGCTTGTGTTAAAATGCAGAACGACTTCTATAATTGACTTCAATTTTAAAGTAAATCGTCTAATCTTTGGAATGTTGACCCCCCAAATGGTAATAATATTATAGAAAATTATAATTGCACGTCTAATCCTATCGGAATAATTTTTAAATAAATATAGACAGATTTAAAAAAATTTTCTACTTCAATAATGTTTACTCATAAAAAAGTACATGTACTAAAAAGCATTATTAGTTACAAAAACACATAATATAATTAATGTTGTGCATTATGATTTTATCAATCATCTGATGATGTCTCTGGAGAATCCCGGGGTAACTGATGACCATGATTAAAATCACTTTCATAATAATCTATATCGACATCTGGGTTAATAGCCATTGCTTGAAGATCTTCACATAAAAGCGCTTCTTCCAAACATTTCTTTATACTGCCTTCAATTTTTGATACAATTAAATAGTCTATAATCATTTTAATCTCATATTTCATTAAGTCGCTAAAAAGATAAAATTAATGTAATTTAATTTAACGAAAATTTTTGTTGATAAAACGATTATCTCTATTACGTCTTACCTAAGACTCACGATTCTAAAATCCCTTAACTTAAAAGCAACTTTATCTTGAGTCAACCTTTCGAGAGCTACACAAAAATAAGCATCATAGGATGTGTAGCTATGCATTTGCTGGAATCCACCGTTTGATGCACAACATTTATAATGATTGATTTCTCTGTAGTAAAGCTGTCATAATGTAAATCAAAAAGCAATGTATTATATTTTTGCTAATAAAATAAAGTAATATGAAATTATCCAAATGATATCCAGAAAGTTAGAGAAAAGATGTCAAATTTAAAATTTTTTTGTCAAATAAATATTTTGTTGCTAGTTCTGGAATATGTTTAGAAAACAAAAATAATAAGTACAAATAATTTAGAATTGTTTTCTATGAATTTTGTAATTTTAAATATCGTGCATAACTTAATTATTTCATTGATTGAAAGTAAGGTACAGATCGAAAATTTATCCGGTAACTGTTTGCCGTGCCGTGATCTACAATTTTACTCGAGGCAGGCTAAAACCGCCGTGCACTTATTATTCAAATAGAAATTACTACTAATAATTTCTAACAGGCAGTGCACTTATTATTAAAGATAACAACAAATAAAAGTAAGCAAATTTCTATTAACTTACTCTGAAATTTTGCAAACAGACTGGAACGTCAATAATCACTAAATCGTTTTCGTTTGAGACAATAACATTGTTATCCTCAACCATTATCATAGAATCCAAATCACATATCAAACCTTCATAAATTTTAACTACTTTTTCACGTTTAGAATTTTGTGACATCCCAATTAAATTAGCTAAGGGGATGTTTGATGATTCCTTTTTAAGTAATGCATTTGTTAATGTAATGATTTCTTTTGCTAAATTGTTGAAAACTTTATGTAATTTTCTAACATGTATTCTAAAATATGGTGAAATCAATCATTTGTTTATCATGATTTTACATTATAGTTAGTATAGTTATATTTAGTATTAATAACAAGGTGATACGAACGCAATAATATTTCGAAGTCGACAAGATTCATCTAAATCTTCGTCTGTTCTATAATGCTCAAAATTTTTGGACACCTCACATTCAACCTGAAGGCCTACATTTCGTGTAAAGCTTTCCACTAGATGTAACTTCAGAAATTCCCCTAAAATTAATTTGTGCAAAAATAATTGTGTTACAAAATTTCCAAAAAAATTTAAATAAAATTTATACTTTCGTTATTATCGTTAATTTTATCAAAGAATGACGACATATTCGTGTCATCACCATATAAAAATGATAAATCAAAGTTGCCTATTTTATAAACACAATGGTTACGACTCAGAGTATTCTTGAACATTTCCATTCCAAAAATCATTTTCAGTTTAACATTGTCCATAGTAAGCCTGAAAAAATTACTATTTATAAAGAAATTCATTCGGGTAAGTATGTGATCAATTACTCACTTGTAATCTGTTTCTTCGCGATCTTTATTTGCACTAATAATGTACATTTTTCCTTCCACTTCCAAATTTTGTATATCTATAGTCATAATTAAATTGCATTTTGCAAAATTACCGACAATATCAAGTATAGTGACTTGCGGCAGATTTACATAAAATGTATTGCGAAGTTCTCTGGAAAATTATAAATTTTTTATTTTCTCAAAAAGAACGGTCACTTTCTTTTGTTATTTTTATCTCTTATATATTCTAATAAATGTATAGTAGAAGTAAAAGTGTTTTTAAAACAAGAGAAGTTTTGATATTTTATAAAAACCATTATAAAACTTTACTAAATTCGTTTTTAACGCAAGCTACAAAAGGATGCATATATCTTCGCAAACGTTTACTTCCGATTTTTTTGATAAATTTTACAAAATATGTTTACCAGATTTTTCAGTGACAGAATTAAGCTTGTTGTTCGAAATAAAGCTAACTTTAAGAAATACGTGTATTATAATTGCTTAACAAAATCTTATTGTTCTTTCGTAATTACTGAAAGAGTGGTGCGCGATAAAACAACTGAAGAAAAAGAATATTATAAGATTTATAAAACGATAGTTTGCACATAGAATAATATTTATAGAAGTAAGAAGACATCCAAAAATGTATTATACACATAGTCACTTCCCAAAGTGAAACAGGAGTCCTCAATGTACTCATCTAGCATGCCAGTCCAATCCTGAAATAAAAATAAACGTCTTTGAATTCCAGTAAACTACTAACTCTACAAACGGCATACTTTCCTATTAATTCAAGGTTTACCAACGAAATTGTTTATTATTATTAATAGAATTCTTAGGGAATTCTTCGAGAAAATTATTATATTTTATAACTTCTTTAAAATAAAAATGAGTTATTATTTGGAACTTACGTGTTGTATAAAGTTTTTTATGGAAGGGGTTTCGTTTGCCACCACAGCTGCTTCATCATTATAAGAAACTATAAACAAAAGTATTATTTCCTTGTTTTAAACTTTACTAGATCAAAACTAATCTAAAATACTTTTGAATCGATGTTTTTATAAATATGTCTTTTACTTATATTTATTTATAATTTTGTCAATACTCACTTTCAACCAGATCCATGATTTTTACAGCAATGAAAATATTTGATACTTAAACAAAATGGTGTACAAATGTTTTTTTAAATTTTATATCAATTTAGTTTTTATTCAGATTAGAACTTTCAATTAAATGATTCATAATTTTAAGAATTCACGTTTATTTGCTATTATTAAATGCCAAGTTTACAGTAGTACATTTGAATACTTTATAATTGAGTTAAAACATTTTTCTTATACTCCGCTTGGAGTTTGAGTTTACTATAGCAACGTGTTTACAGCGTACGTTTTTGAGATGGAACTAGAATTTCGTAGGGCCGAGAGTCTTGAATCGTTCAGACTAGGCGCATGCGTATATACTTGAATTATAAGGCGGGGAAGTTAATTGGTTGAAAATTTTTCAGAAGTAATATAACTTTGGAATAGAAAAAAGTTAATGAACATAATCACTGTAAGTTATTAGTATAAGTTATTAAGAAGTGTGTTCCTATCGTGATATAAATTGTTGAGATATATATATATATATATATATATATATATATATATATATATAATTATGTACTGCCTTTCATGTCATAATTGTTACCAGAAAGTATTTCTACAAATTACTTAAAGTTCTTTTATGTTATCCAATAAAACCCAACTATCGAATCTTAGTGATATTTTAGTTGAAATGCTGCTGAAATAGCAGCAAAAATAAAATTTTAAAGTTAGGATTATGTACATAATTTTAAAATTGGAAGCCGGATGCAATTTTAAAGACACCGATGAACAATAAAAAAATGTGCGTCGTAATTTCAGCTCTTGGAAACATTTTTTAAAAAAACCCTTTCAGATATATATCTCAATATTCCAAAATTCTAAAATCAACTTTTAACCATAAAATAGAAGTACATCGGTACATAGAGATAAATGTAAAAAAAGTTCCTCCAAATTTACGGATTACAATGAAAAATGCCTTAATTTACTGTTTCATGTTATTCTAGCAAAAAAATTTATTATTTATGTTATTATTGTCTCGTTAGTAATTCAAATTATGAACAGCTAGTTTCATCTAATTTTTATAATTGATTTTATTTATTAAATTAAATACGAAATTCCCACTTACAAAAGGTCTTTTATTGTTCTTCCTAGAGTTAGGTAATTAAGACAAGTATAATAAGCTACAGTCACAGAGTAGACTAATATATACTATAGTCAAGGTCTATAGTGTATTGGCATATTTGTTTACGGCACCAACATTGTGTACATATACAAATGATATCATTGGCGATTTCTACTTGTTAATTCATAAATGTGATAAAATAGAATATTTGTCTTCCATGAAAAATACACCTGACATAGTAAATCGGCAATAACATTTGTAATTAACATTTAAAAAACAAACACTCATCGACATGTTACGCTACAATTGGTTCATCCTTCTGGTAGAGATTCTATTAATCATCATAAGCGGTAAGCCAAAAATATTATAAGAACAAAGGAAAAATAGTCCAGAGTATAAAGCAAAACATCCACACTTATTTTCAAGCTCAAAGCGCCCCCCGCAAACGGGAGAGATACCAGGTAGCAGTGCACGATGGCTGGGACAGCTTTTGTGGTGGCAGTATTCTCAATGACAAGTATGTACTGTCAGCTGCAAACTGTTTCAAGTCGATAGGTGATACTATCCCGGGGCCGATTTACGTCTTCGCGAGCTCAATCAAGGTCGCGAGCGCTGGAACTGGTGCGGCCGTCGAGGAAATTTATTTGCCCACGATGTTCAGCTGCCTGGATAAACGCTGCCATCCTGCTGATATTGCCGTGCTCAGGGTACATATTTTTTTTGTTGATTTTAAAGAGTTACGGTCTAGATGTATACCTAGGTTCTGATACCTAAAACTCCTGCCAGAGCAATGTAGTCTTTCTCAGGTTTAAAATCAAAACGTTTTACAATTATTTATAACTAGAGCAACACAAATTTTACACACACACACACACACACATATATATATATGGGGAAGTTATATCGAATGAACCTAAGGTATATATACTTAGCATTTAATGTCATCGGTTATTAGATAATATATCATTATATTAATAAAAAATAATGAATATCAATTCGCCAGCTAAGAGGAAGATTAAGGCTTGAAGCGGATTTAGGTATAGTACCAATAAAGCTACCTAAACCAAAATTCGAAAACGAGTTCGAAATGTATGAATTTGAAATAGCATTAGCTACTGGATATTGCCCTGACAATCCGAAAGTGGGAAAGGATCTTAGGACTCCATTTATCTCCAAAGATAGATTCTTTCCTGGCGATTTGATGTCGATGAAGATGGACGTCTTGCAACAAAACGAATGTGAATATGCCTGGCTGGGAGTAACTGAAATTTACTCATCTCAGATGTGTGCGAAGGCACGAAAGCATCCTTATACTATACCCTGCGGAGTTTGCTCAGTAATTATTCTGCTTGTTTATTATTTTTTTGCAGATTAAAATTGTTATAATTGTTATAACACTTATTTTAAAAACTGTTTTGACCACAAATTTAAGTAATATCTCGTAATATCACATGATTTTGCAGGATCATCATGGATATGGTTTGGTGTATAATAATACATTAATCGGTGTGGCAAGTTTTGGGAAAGAAATTTGTCGCAAAAATGACGATTGCAGTGGATATCCGACGGTGTATACTAGAGTGACTTCTTATCTTTGGTTCATTGAAGACGCAATGAATGGTAGAAAATACTTTCACGTACGAAGCTTTCTGATTAATAAATACAATGACTATAATTCTAGTGCAAATACATTCCACAATTACACCTCATTTTTCATAAAGAATTTTATGTTATCGAGTGTAATTTTTAAAGTTGTGACGATGCTTTTATATTAACTGACTTGTTGAATGGTGTATAATTACATGTGTTAATTGCAGCATGACAGAATTAGTCTCGCTGACTAGGTTCACGGTTTTTTTATATACTCGGTGTATATCAATATTGTGCAATATTATAATGCAATCTTACGTTTTCGTTTATGCTTCAAATAACAAATAATTTGTCCTTCTAATCTACTCAGATTCGCGTAAACAATAATTATCAACAAAAATGAATTTTCTGGACTACTAAACTACACATCTCCTGCTCTTACACGAATGTAAAGAAGCTCACTAGACGTACAAATAGTGAGTGTATGCTAGTATATTTAGCGAATGCCATTATGATCTTTTTACGATAACATTTACAGTAGTTTTTTTACATTTATTAACTGTTGGAAGTTTTTAAAAATTAAAACAATGTATTGTTATACGTGTTCCTATAATGTTATAATAAGTTAATATCAGTAATACATTGTAATTTAAATTTCATGTAGTAATGAAGTAAACTTATACCTAATGTCGAAAAGAAACTATTAAAAATTATTGTTTCTTAAACTATAATAAAATACATCATTAAATAAAAATCCAATCAACCACTAATAAACCACTGAAACCAATGTATTTAACACGTGTCAGGTGAATTGTGTACTCCTCGGTATACGTATACACGTGTCAATGTCAAACGAGTTATAGACAGGCTCCAAAATATAGCTAGTTGATGAAAATAAAAGTATCGCAGGAAGCTATTGTTGTCTGTGACGTATCGTCATAACAAAACATGATGATCATTGTCTCATATTTTTCAGGAGTTTTCAAATTTAATAATTTTCAACCCTTTTTCTCTCATTATCGATCATTATTAAAAAAAAAAGGTAAATTATAAAACCGAAAGTTTAAAAATGGGTAGCTACCATACTTTTATCTGCGTACTGATCATTTTACTAAACTTCAACAAAGGTAAGCATGAATCAATTAATTTCCTTAAATAATTTAAAAATCACAGTATCCAAAAAAAATTACTTATACCAACAACATTATCTGTCCTCAAGCTTCAACTCTCGACGTCGACAAGGGCGTCGACACTTGCGGTGCGCTTCAGCATAGCACCGCTGAGAAAATCATCGGTGGCCATCCTAACGACCTCTACGCCGCCGACTCGATCCGGTACCAAGTCGTCCTGCACAACAGCTACACGGATTTCTGTGGTGGTACCATCCTCGACGATTGGCACATCCTTACAGCGGCACATTGCGTCGTTGAGCATGACGAACCTATGGCCAGACCTATTTACATTGTCACCGGGTCGAAAATATTGATCCCAGGTGCTCCGAACGTGTACGAAATCGACGCGTTCTTTGTGCCGAAAATGTTCGAGAGCAGCAGCGAGACATGTGTGCCAGGTGACATAGCTGTGTTGAGGGTGAGCGTGTGGTGTTATGTTTTTGTTAAATTTTAGCAAATGATTCAAGTGTTTTGAGGCATATCTTGAAAGACGTATATTAATGAGAATGAAAATGAAAGTAAATCGTTGAGAAAAATATTTAAAATCATTACAATTATCTTAGAATAATAAGAGGGTCTAATAGTCCTTCTTTACCACTAACCCTGTTTTATCGGCGGAACATGTAAAAGTAATTGATATTAAAAAATAAATTGCGATTGACATCTTGAACAACTTCATTTGCTTTGCAGAATCCAGTAAACGTCGTTCTATAAATATTCAAGGCAAAAAATCAACAGCGACTGTGTTTATTTCTATAACAAAAATTAACGAAAATGAATTGAACTGCGTTCCAAGAATAAACAAAGGTGTCGTTCGCCTTGAATCTTCGTAGAACGATATATTACTGGATTACGCAGGGCAACTGAATTTATTCAAGACGTAAATTGCTATTCTTTTTTATTTTCAGTGTATTTACATGTTCTGCCGATAAAACAGCGACACCCCCTTAAAACTTAAAGCATAATTTTTAAATTTTAAATCGAATGATCAAAAACTTTCATTGCTATTTACCCGCGCAAGCTCCCATCATGTGAAACAATAAGTAGCAAGATGCTGTAGAACACCTTGTGCCTACACCTTACCGAATCAATTTTACCATCGAAGCCACTTTCCAGCTAAACGCTTCACTAAATCTCGACATCAACCGATTACTAACCAGCGTCCAGCTACCAGAACCCGAGCCTGATAACGTAAACTCGTACGAAAACCTGATCGGTACGATAGTCGGCTACGGTACATACTTACTCAAGAGGAAATCTGACGGCAAAACGATTCGTGAACCGTTACCAGTAGGTGAACGCCGGTACCTGGAAGCGGAAGAAGTATTTCCTGAAACGTTGATAGTAGCAAAGGTGGATATAGTTAGTCAGAAGGAATGCAAGAACATTTGGAAGGTGGAGAAACTTATCCATCCGACACAGATGTGTGCCAGGGTGCAGGGTACTTTTTATCGTGGTGCCTGCTCGGTGGGTATATACATACTCTAAGAACATTACTAAAATCACGATAACTCTTAATGAAATCGGCAGAAAATTATGATTCTCATTTCGAACCACAGTAATTTTAGTTATTTTTGTCGACAGGGTGATAGTGGAAACGGACTGATCTACAACGACACAGTTATCGGTGTGCTCAGCTTCGGCAACGATTATTGTTACGAGGGCGAATTAGCCAGTGGACAGCCTGGAGTTTACACAAAGGTGACTTCGTGGTTAGCTTTCATCAAGAAGGCCATGGACAACGACACGTCTGCGAATGACATGCACCATTTTGTACTTAGGGGCCGTTCGAATCGCAACTACAGCTTGCTCGATTTGCTGATGGCGTTCATGGTTATTGTGATAATATTAGTAACGTCATTCTGATATTTTTAAACAAATGAGCCTGGTAAAGGGCTATATTTAAGCTATGACGAGAAGTGCAAGTCTTTTAAAATTAATAGTATGGACTTTGGTAACAACTTTGCAAAGTAATAGCTTTTTAGCGTTTATCTAATGACAATCATATTATATACAAGTAGCTTTGTTAAATCTTTATATCTGCTTACTGTTGACAAAACTTAAATGATATTGTAAAGGTTCTAAAACTGTTAATTTTTTCATTTTTTTTCCTTTTACAAATGCTGTTCATATTAACTACTTTGACATGGTACATATATTTTTAAATAACAAGTGCCCTACAGGAAATCATTCTATTTTCTTCCATTTGTGAAACGATTTGTGGGAACATTTTCTAGCTATATTATGCGGATTTCGATCAATTCGCCGCATAACTATTCACAGTGAACGTATTACTTTTATAGTTACAGCACCGATGTACTCATCTAGTCGTACTTTTCTAATTTTTAATCGTCCCAATTACTTTCTATTGATTGGTATGCTTTAGAATTTTCGTGGATTCTTCTACAAAAATTTTAACAATAAAGAATGTACTTTACATTTTAATAAACATATAATATTATAAATCATAAATAATTTTCGATTAATTGATTATTGCTTGAGAAAAATTTTTGTTTTTAATATTTTCTTCAAACAAGATTAAAGATATCCATAATTCAATTTCTTCATAAACATTTTCATTCATTTCATACATATTTTTAGTTTTGAAATAATTTAATATGCCATTTGCATAAGATCACTGTAAAATTATATATTGTGATATAGAAATAGTGTTATAGTAAAAAATATATCTGTAGATACAATCGTTATTATTTTGATTAAAAATAAAAAATATTAGTAGTATAAGTATGCTAATTTATTAAAGGCTCCGATAAAAATATAAGATATTTCAACAAAATTTTAATTTTGCGAAAGAGTGAAAATTATAACGGATTATTTAAAACTACCAAGTTCGTTAGACTCGTAAATGTAAACATACCCGGAGGTAATACAATAATATAAATACGTGTAGTCAAATGAGGATTGGGGAAAAAATATTTTTTCAAGAAACGACAAAGACGTTTTATGTACTATGTTTATACTAATCAAGATAAATGTAAAGATAGAGAAATAATTTTCAATGAGATTTTTACATTACAGCTTTTCATACAATCAAATAACGTAGTTTACATCAATTGTCGAAAATTTTAGAGTAGATGACACTCGTTCTTATGATTCTTTCATGAAGTAATGAGAAAAATATTTAGAAATATTTGAAAAAAGAATCAACTGATAATTAAATTAATGAATTAATTAATTTTATTATCAATTGCAATAAATTTCATTATAATTTATTATTTTAAAGAAAAAAATTTATTTAGTAATATATCTAGTCTTTGACAAGAGTTATGATTTTTATCGTTAGAAATATGATAAATAGATAACGATTTTCCTGTTCAATATATCTGAGTCAAAATTCATTTCCTCATAGACATACTGAATGGAAAAATTGTCAACCTTTTCGAATTATTATTTATTTTAGTTAATTTTTTAGTAAAAGCTGCATAGCCATAAGATCATGCGATTCATACATATAAAGTTGTAATGCGAAGTGAAGATAAAAAAAACGAATTACGGTGTGTAAGTAATTTAATTGTCTCCTTATAAAGTTTGAAAAAAGAATTTTCCCAGGTGAAAATTTTCTTTGTTGGCAACATTGACCAAATCTGCGAGATTCTACATCTCTATATAATACATTGAATGTTGACATATCGTTCTTAAATGCCAATAGCTCTCATAGCGGTAAGCATAAATCTGCAAAGTAGACCAGCACTGAATCCATAACTACAAAGTAAATTCAGCCGTTTAGAAATGAAAGAAAGACTAAAATTTTACAAAATGACGCGTAATCGCTTAATCCCAATAGCAATCCTACTAATCATCAAAGCAGGTAAAAATTTACGCCTATATACTTAAAAAAAAAGAAAACTCTCTGCATGACAATTTTTTCATCTTCCACTAACGTAAACTTTCATACAACCACCATCGTTCAGTACACTCCACAGTCGACGATAACGTTACCACCAAAGACGACATCAACGCGCCTTCCAACATCATCCGAGGCGACCGTCTTACTCCTTTCCACCCAATACAACACCAGATATCCGTAATCGCGGACGATCAGTTTTGTGGTGGTACTATCCTCGACGACTGGCATGTACTCACCGCAGCACATTGCATCATCAAGCTAAACGGTATACCGGCCAACAAGATTCACGTTGGGACGAACAAAACCATCCATGCCAATACCACAAATATGACGATCGTGGACATGGTGTACGTACCCCGTCAGCGGTTATACAGCTGCTTGGAGTATCGTCCGAACGAGGATATTGCCGTTTTGAAGGTTGGTGGATATTGATTTGTTTAATAAATGATGTTTTTAGATGTGATATGAATAGTTTCTGGTTGTAACTGCAAACGATGCGACATTTTTTTCGGAAATATATGATTATTAACAGATGGTGCATTTTTAACTGGTATCGTAGAATTTTTCGTCAGTCATTTTCAATTTTAAATGATAATTTTAAAAAAAAACTCAAATACAGATTTGAAAAGCCAAAAACCAATATAGAAATCTGTAATCAGCTCCGATATTCTCTTAATTTCGAATTTATTTTCATCAAACTATGTTAAATATTCAATTAAATATTAAATATACTATATTATTATTTTACATTTAATTAAAATTATTCATCATGAACGAAGGTAATATTAATCTACGTTTTAATAAATGAACATCAACATTTTTTGTTAACACTGTGAGAGCAAACACAATTCAAAACTTCAAAATTCATTTCAGTTGAACGAAAGCCTGGATCTCTCCACCAGCCTATACATGGACAAGATCAAACTGCCAGAGCTTCAGAAGAACGACGTTTACAACTCGTACGAGGGGCGCATAGCTATGATCGCTGGTTACGGTATCTCCGACGTCGAAATAGAGATTGACCGTAATAACCAGGTGAAGATGTCAAACATCGTCTACCCTCATACCTTGCAAGTAGCCAGAGTACGCATCATACCACAAGCAGAATGCCAGAAGATCTGGTCGCCTACAAGGATAAGGTCGACGATGTTGTGTGGCAGGATTCGAGGTTCCGGGTATCGTGGTGTTTGCAATGTACGTTCATATTCTGTTTTCATGATGAATTTCGTTTCTTTATTTCTGTGCTTATTATTGCTATTTTGTTGTGATTAGAATGACAATGGTAATGGACTAATCTATCTCGAAACAGTCATTGGAGTGATGAGCTTCAGTAGCGGACTGTGCTATGAGGGCAACTCTGCGAAGGGCCGACCAGCCGTCTACACCAGAGTTACAGCATTCGTGCCGTTCATAGAAAATGTACTGCAGAATAATGTCAGCGAAGATGATGGTGTATGCGGTCTTTCCTTACAGGAAAAGTCTACGTCGGGTGTTGAAAGTTTCACAAGTATATGGTCACTGATATTTACGAGCATCGTGGTGACTATTATATCGACGGTGTAAGGAAATTGGAGGGTCGTTACTTTATGAATAAGCACAGCACAGAGACAAATTTGGGATGTAAATAATTACCTTGGATTGTGGAATAGAGGAGCTAGCTCTAATTTATAACCAAATGTAATAATTTTAACTACAAAATTTTTTCTGTGGAAAGATTTTTAAAGGAATGACTAATGGCAAGAATTTTAGAGAATGACATGACATAGTTCTGTCAGATCTCAATATGACAAGGTAGACTGCTATAAATCTAGCATAATTTGCATATACAATTCATGTATATTTTAAAGTAATTCAATGATGATTACGTAATTAAGACTGATAATAAATAAGTAAACTCATATGCGTTGTTTTTTTTTTATTTAATATTGTTGATTTTGTTTACAAGGTCTATATTCCTCTAAATCAATTACTTGTTTGAATCTTTTTGCATGAAATTTATTCCAGTTATAGCAAATGTATCTTTAACAGTAAATATGTGAGAAATTAATAATAAGGATTTACACGATAATACACCAACTAATATACTATAGTACGGTATAAATCAATGTTTATACGACAAAAAAATACTTGATTGTACTTTTCAAATATATGTATAAAGTTAAAAACAATTTTCGGCCTCAAAATTACTTCTGGAAAGGTTTATTTGATCTCAGAAATAGCATTTATTTTCTCGGTATATTAAACCTTTTACTAAATTTTCACTAAAGATATCATAACAACAACAGCACACATATTAGTACGTATAAGTTTCCAACGGTTACAATGTAAACACCGAAGAGTCAAGTATAATAATGTTTATATTTAGCTCCCATGCAGCGCTTGTATTCCGTACCAAAATATCTGAACAGTACATTGCCTATTGAGCAATTCACATCCTTCGTGTGAATTCGTTAATATTAATAAAATACACAGCAATTGTCCATCTATTAATAAAAGGAAAAGATAATGGCATTCGCTGCAAAAATGACTCGTGACTTGTTAATCATCACAACCGCATTTCTCTTAATCTCTACTGAATGTAAGTCACATCAATACCTTTTTGTACACACCAAATCTCATTAATTATACTTCATCCTTGATTGTCCAGGCTTAGGTTTCCAACAGGACACGAACGAAACCATCGAGTACCGCGTGTCTATCCGTCTTGACTGTGGGGTCAGTTGTGGCGGTACGATCCTCGACGACCATCACATCCTCACCGCGGCTTACTGTGTCCTGGACCCCAATGGCCAAATTTACCCCAACACCATTGACATTATGCGTGACGAAAATGACAAGCCCATGCTCGCAGAGATGGTTTACGTGCCCAGACAGATCAACAAAACCTGCGATGTGTACAAGCCAGTAGAGAACATCGCAATTATTAAGGTAAAAGAGAAGGATTCTGATAATGTTTTCGGTATTTTCTATGATAATGATGTCTGAAAAGAGCAATTCTAAACTACTTGGTACAATTCATCTCCTTTTTCTCTATATTTGTAAGAATTCCTTGACTGGTTTTCTATAATGTGCAAAAAATTGTTAGACTTACTGGAAACATTGTTTTAAAAAAGGAAATGACAAGTTCTTTGATCTCTTACTTGATTACCGCAATATATTGTAGTAATGGTTATAAATATACACCTTACCTACTTCGAGAATTTGTTGGATTTATCATAAATAGTATATTACACAACAAGGGAGGTAAAGAGTTGGCCAGTCCAGAGCACGTGTAAATTGCCACCCGAGCCGA
>JAYJLV010052094.1:0-19601 GCA_036873485.1 Torymus texanus
AAATCCATGCAATACAGTTATATTTTTCACCTATTACTTACAGCTATTTTTTTTAGTTAAACTTTTTTTACCGGGACACCACCACCACTACCATCATCATCAGCTATACGCAAGCGCACGCCGTATAGTCGTGGGTGGGAGCAAGCACGACTACAAAACATATATATAAACGGAACCGGCACGACGCGCAACTCCTAGTTCGCATATTATCCATCGGAAGAAAGCGCAGGTATATACCTCTATATATCTCTCTACCTAAAGTGCGACGAAGAGCCGTACTACTACTGCGTGCGCGCGTGCGCTACCCTCTCTCTCTCTCTCTCTCTTACTCTCGCCGTCACAAGCCGCGACTGGTAGGCAAGCAAGCAGAGAGTCAGTCGTCCGGCCGCGCCGTCGAGCTGCTGCTCTCAGTGAAATCGAAACCGCCGTGGAGGTCGCATCGCGCGGCAGCCAGGCATTGTGAGGTATTAGAGAAGCAGCAGCAGTAGACACACACGCATATAGTGCGCGCACGACATAGACACAAATATATATATATATACATATATAATTTACGTATACATTATATTATACAGAGAATCATCCGCGTCCGCGTGTACTTTTGTCACACACATATATATATATATATACATACAGTACAGATATACTTACGGACAAGCAATAGCAGCAGCAGCATTATCTCGGGCGGTTCGAGAGAGAGAAAGAGAGAGAGAAAGAACTAGCCAATAGCGCGCGCGCGTGAGAGAGATATATAAAACGATACGGGCGCGCGGCCAGCGGCTCACTTGAGGCGAGACAGCGCGCGAGGCAAGAGTGAGATAGAGATAGAGACGTGCGAGGGAGAGAGCCCGACGTTATCGGCGCCCCTCGAAGAACCGAAAGGGAAAGAGAGAGTATATATATAACGCACACACTCACTCACTCACTCACCAACGTATATATACATACATATATAAAATATACACGTACACGCACACACACATCCACGTTACAACGCAATCACACGTGTGCGCGTAGAAAATTGTAAGAAGAGAGTGACAGCAGTGATCCTCTCTTCGTATACCACTACTATAGAGCATCAGCTTCCCTTGGAACACGATCTATACAACAGAGAAACATCATCATCCCCCTGATGGCTGAAACGACGTCGACGACGGCCGCAGCCGTCGTCATTCCAACAGCAACGGTAGACATCGACGATGCATCGTCGGACGGAGGTAGCAGCGCCGGGGGCAAGGAGAGCGCCGCTGATAGCGTGCAGTTCTTCGAGGGCGTCGAGAAGTTACTGGAGATATGGTTCACCAACAGCGATGGCAAGGACAGACAACGTGATCTTAGAGTGATACCCCGGTACGTACACATATACATATATATTTATATATACGTACGTACCTACTACTACTACTTGACCCTGCGTGCGCGCGTGATGACCTTGAGGCAGACAGGCGCGCGCGGTTTCAGCCCGCGCTTTGCGTGCTCCGTGTTTTTTCTTTCCGCGCGCGCGCTACCAGCCCGCAGTATAAAAGCCAGAGTGTAGACGCAGAGCGCGAGCTCGCGATCAATGCCGTTGCCGCTGCCACCGCCGTCGTCATCGTAGCCGTTGCTTGCTGTGTGCCGCGAGAGCTAGCAATCTTTTGGCGGTGTGCCTCTTTTCTGTCTTTGTGTGTATGTGTATATAATTGTACCGTTTAAGATGCGTGGGTGAAGAAAGAGAAAGAGAGAGAGAGAGAGAGATATGTTTACGTACGACAGGGTTGACGACTTGTCGTTACGCGTGTGTGTGTATGCGGATTTCGTTTTTCCGGGGCCGAGAGGGTGGGTTTGTTTGGGTGTGTCGACGTGCGCTCTAGCGACTACTGACGGTGGTGGTGGTGATTTTTCGAAGGCTATTTTTAGTTCGGAAAGGGCAGAATGTCGCGGGGTCGCCGCCGGGGTGGGTGGAAAAAAAGAAAGAGAGAGAAAGAGATTACGGTGGCCGGTGATATTTATGTGAGAGCTTTGGGAATGTTTAAAATCTAAAATTGACGTACTTTGATTTATAAGAAAAGGGTGGATTGTAAAGATGATATCGAAGTAGCAAGATACTACTGTAAAATCAATAATTAAAAAGGTAACTGTTCTAGGGTAGTTCGCCGTTAATTATGCACAATTGATTTGTTAAGGTCCGAAATTTACCGTATTTTATTAAAAACAAACGAAAAATAACTTATATCAATTGAGCATAATAAAATTAAAAATTTTCCGAGTGTACTGCTAAAAGGATCTTATGGTAGCAAGGCATTATCGTAGCAGTAATAAGTAAACAATTCCATGACGGGAAATTGCTGCTAATTATCAGTAATGTACATGTGATAATCCAAAATTCACTAAATTTTGTTTAAAAAGAATTATCATGATGTACTTCCAGAAAATTATCAAAATAACATGGCACTAAACGTAAAATCAATAATTAAAAAGATAACTCTTGTATGGGTAGTTTGCCGCTAATTATATGCAATTGATTTGTCAAGGTCCGAAATTTACCGTATTTTATTAAAAGCAAAAAAATTAACGGAAGACATTGTGAGTATAATATCAATATAGCAGAGCACTTATAGTAAAATGAAGAAATATGAAAAAGAAACTGTTACAGAAGGAAATGGACCGCGAAATTATCAGGGTTCACTGCTAAAATGATATTAGAGTAGCAGGGAATTATCGTGAATTGCTGGTAATTTCTGCTAATTATCCGTAATATACATGTAATAGTCCAAAATTCGTTAAATTTTGTTTAAATAAAAATACAATGACGCACTGCCAGCAAATTACCAAGATAACATAGCACTAACGTAAAATTAATCTATAACCCAAAACTGTTTTACGGAGAACTTGTCTTTCCTGGTTACTTGAGTTGTAAGAGTTTTATCTTAGTTTAACTATCGATAGCTGCCTGTCGGTATGGTGATTGTTGCTGCCGTAATTCTTCTCGTCTTCTCGCTAGTATCGTTTACGGACATTTTAATTCAAATCCATACGTTTTATAAAAATATGCATCGCTCTTTATCCACGTGTTAACCACATTGGAATAGATCTAGCATCCCACGAATAATGTTATTTTGGATTTTTCATTTAATTCAAACATTCTTTGACTGCCCGCACTGATAGACACTTTTCCCTCCGTTGTTAGAAGTACGTGAGTCAATGTTTTCTTACCCGATTTGAGATTTAAGGGTTTGGATTCAATTTACTCTTTCTTGTAAGCTACGTTTGGCTGTGTTGAAAGAATTTGTGAAGTTATTTTTGAACACTCAATTAGACTCATTTATTGTACAACTATAATGGCACATATGACTTTAATTGGGTGTTCAAAACATCAATCAAAATTTCTTAGCTTTCTCTAGAATCCGTCCAACTAAGAATTTGTGTACTTTAAATGGTTAAATTAAGATTGAATCATTATCTATTAGAACCATTTTAACGTGTCTACGTTCAACAAAAATTTTCCATACCCACAGTGCACACGTGCTATCAGAATTAGTAGTTCCAAAATTCATTTCATTCATAAACCAAAACTTCTCCAAAATTATATCCTAGAGACCTTATCCCACACCAGATTTCCACTACTTACAAACTCCCATCCACTTTAAAATTATTCATCATACCCATACTTCCTCTTTGCACATTGAAACCACTCTATTAAATCCCAGCGCCACTGCAATTTCGCACCACATTAGCCCTAAACCCTACGCCATCCCCGGTACCGTTAACCTTTCCTCCTAAAACCTTCGACACCATACTCTCTTATCCCTCGTGTCATGCAGATACCCAGCATCAAACTTATACTCTTTTGCACGCGTGTGCGTTTACTCTCTCTCTCTCTCTTCCTCTCTTATACAATGGAAAAAAACCCGGCGTTCGCACGCACTCTTTCCCTCGAAGGGCGAAAGGACCATTACAGAAAATAGGAAAGGAGGGAAAAGATAAGAGGAGGACGAGAGAAGGGTCACGCGTTTGCCTTACTCGAGATATATATGGGTACGTACATGCGTAACGATGATTTCCCGCGTCCGGGCTTGTATATAGAGGGCAGAAAACTGCGCAGAGGGTCTACAACGTAGAGTACCGAAGGGTCAGAACGGACTTAAAAGGATAGTTTATGAGTGGATTTTGCATTTCTTGAATTTGGTGGATTGAGAGTTGGAGAGAGAATTGACATCGAATATTTTCCGCACTTATACAAGGTTAATGACAATATAATTGTTGGATAGTAAATAGTTTGTTTTTCCGCTCTAGCTGTTTCCCGTTATGTTTGTGATTTACGAAAATCTGAGGTAAAAGCTCTGTGCAATAACGGAATAATATCATTAAAAATTTAAATTGATATTTCTCTTTAATGTTGGTATAATTCGCGTTGCTAGATAATATCGGCACTAGAAGAATAATTCATGTAAAACGAGGTGATAATGTTAATTCAAAATTTACTCTTGAATAATGCGCTCGTTTGCGCGATGAAAAGTGATGTTTTGAATATTAAAGCGAGTTAAAATTACACGGGAGCATGCGCCGCCTTGTCCCATATCATAAAGAGCTGATGATGTGATTGAAGAGGTAAATTGATATTAAATAAATCTTTTTTCGTTTCAAAAATTTAATTTAAAAGAATTTTGATTGTTAAAAGTTGCATTGCATATATATAATTTACAAAAAAAGTTTTTATTTGTTTACTTATTGAAAACCATAAATCCGGAATTATTTATAGATTTACTACGTAGTAGTGTAAAAATATAAATAACCGCTATTCAAGCTCATTTTTATTTTGAAAAATATACGTCACGGAACATTTTTTTACATCGTGTTACTAAAAATGACTCAATATTTTTTAAACTATCTATATATTATGTTTAAAAACAATTCTATAATTATAATTTTTTCCCTTGTTTAAAAGATAACTATCTTATATAGAATCAGTGTTTTTAAACTGACATTACAAGACACGGAGAGAACAAACCTATCACCATTCACTTTTCTACTAACGACAGTGCAAATACAGCATTTCTCAGTCTTTTTCCATAAGTAACGAGCCAGTATTTCTTTACGTCTTATATCAACGTGCAATATCCATCATTACAACTCTACTTATACTGGCGCATAGTAAAGATTTTATTCCGCTGTTTTATTGCGAGAGAAATAGAACCAACAAAAGATTCTTACATAAATATTCGCACTAAATCCAAAAAAAAATGAAACAATCATTGTCCCGGAGAAAGTCGATTTATATTATACGACAGTAATGAATGCTATTTATTGTTCCGTCGAGAACGGATGTTTTCAACAAAATCTCACGCTCTTCGCCAACGCCATAGATTTTGATGTGTGTGTGTGTGTGCGTGTGTGTGTGTGTGTGTATATATATATATATAATTTTTAGTTATATCTCGTCAATGAAAGATGTGCCGCTGCGCCAAAGATTCACTGTACAAATAGCGAAGCGCATGCACATACACTTCTCTATTTTTAATCGCAAACAAACTACAGATCCGCTATTTTTAAAAACCTTTTGATCCCCCCCTTGCACGGCAGTTTGCTTGGCTTTCCAATACAGTGTAACCACTACTATGTTTACAAGTGACCGTAGCAGCGTCACTTTCTCATCAGCCTTCGGCACATTAGTTTTTTTTTTTCTCCAAAAATACACCCCAGAATTCGCACGAGGAGGAGAAAGAAATCCACTCAATAGCCTTCTCGAATCATCATACAACCCCTCATACAATTTATATATATATATATATATGTATATATACACACACATACACACACACACAACTCTCTCACATCATCCATCGTCGCAATCATTATCTCCCTCTGCTTCCTCATTCTCAAGGTCGACTTTTTTTCACATCGGGTCTCCCTTATTTCCCCCTTGTCAAGCAACCCCTCCGCCAATATACGTGTTTGCCCTCGCGGCAAGAGAACGCGTTTTGCGTCACGGACCTTTTTCAACCTCGTGCGTGTACTCCTTTTTCTTCGAGGGGGGAGAAGCAGAGAGAGAGAGAGTAAGCGAATGTCCTAAATAGCTGCGATGGTAGAACGCGTGACGTAAGTGAAGGAGATAGTGGTGGTGGTGGCGCTTCACGCTGACCGCACTCACACGAATAAACGCCGCGTGTGCTTTTTGGTTGAGAGGAGGGAACGAATGGTAGCTGATGATTAATAGGGATGTTTTTTGTAGGGATTGGTATGCATTGACGTTGGTTAAGCGGCGTGGTTTTGTTTGGTTTAATGGTGTGTGGTTTGATTGGATAGAAGTCGGAATTGAGAGCAGGGATGATACTTTGTTCAAGATAGCGTTATTCTATTCGATTTCTTGTACCTTTCTTCCTAATGGAAGACGTGATTTATTCAAGTAAGATATATGACATACTGTTAGAAAACTTCCACATATATAGATATATTGTGTTTACATTTTGCGTTTCTAAATGTACACATTGTATATCTATATATATGGAAGTTTTCTGACAGTGTAGTCTTTAGTTATATTTAATACTTCCCTAATTCTTTCTGGTTAAAAATTAGAATATAAAAGCCATGTAAGTTTTCGTTTGTAAACTTTGTTACCTATACACAGCGTATTACAAAATTAAGAAGTCACATTAGATAATGGTTATAATAAAGATATAATGTTAGTTATTAATATACTAAAAGGTTTTTATTAGTTTAGTTTTTGAAGTAGACTTATTATGAGATAAAACTTTTTAGATAATTTAAGACTGTAAAACTTAATTGTATACTTATTACATTATTTTTATCACTAATACCATACCAATTATTTTTAGCACTAATAGTAATTGTGCCCTTCAAAATTCCTCTCAAAATTTCCTGATGATGTAATATTGACATTCAAAATAAATGTTTTATATTCAGCTGGATATTGTGGTAATACATGAAGTTTTTGTTTATTACTATATTAACCATCTTTTAATATTGTTTTTGTGTGCATAGCTCAACATAATTATTTCATAATTAATTATATTATTCGGAAAAATTGTATATTATCATAAAGTTTTGATATTCATAATCTTTTTAATTAAAAAAAACCAAAAAATAAAATATTTCGTTCTTTTAACAACATAGTCAAACTGTTTATCTCGTTTACTAGTAAATATATAAATGATCTTATTGCACATAATTGCTAAAATAGATTTGTTATAATAGAAAGTGACTAATTTCATAGCCAAGTATTGCACGTAAATTTTCTTCTAACAAGTCAATCATTGTTTCAATACGATAAAAAGCATCAAAATTTGACAATAACGTTAAATAGTACTCACACTCATCGACATTCTAAGAAAAAATTACAAACTTCATAAATCATCTGGAACATTCTCAGCAAATTACTTGGCACTATGTCAGAATCTGAATTGTGTTTATAAACTTTTAGCTGCTGAACACGTGTGGGAAGGTTTAAGTCGGGATTACCTAACTTTTCAATTAAATTCTTTCCTGTAAGAGCCTTATCAAAAATGCTTTCCTAACTTCTTGACAATTAAAATATAATTTTTTCCTGCACTATCACCGAAAATATGTGTAACCCATGAACATAACGACTACTAAAATTCCTCACGTGCAAAATACACGCGTTTAACGTACACCTGCTAATGTCACAGTCTCACGCGGGCAAATCGAGAAAGCCATCACTGCTTTTTCGCGCTCGCAAGGCAGCTGTCGCGAGAGGCTCGAACTTGGCAGTAAAGTCGCGCGTTTATCCCGGCGCGCTCATTAATATACATTAACGTGACAGTGTGTATGTATAGGCATGTGTGTATATTCTGACGCATCAGTGTTCCGTTTCGGAAATTTTAGTTTTAAAAACAAATATTTTTTTATGTAAATCAAGGTTGCTTGGATTTTTCACACGTGTTTTTTTTTCGTTGTAAGTGGTTATAAGCGAGAAAAATTCTTTAATGGTACCGGCGTGAAATTAACTTGATTTTATTGAATGCTATTTTGCTCGAATTAATTTACATAAATTTTCTATTTTTAATTGCTGTTATGTCAGCTAATTCGAAGTATAATTATATACGAATGTGTAGCATTTATTTTTTACACGTAACACAGAATTTATTGAATATAATATTCAAATTTGTATAGTAACCAAAAAAGTTGTTTAATTTGTGAATGTAATGTATATGTATTCGGCGATAATACTTTTAATATTTGTTGTACCATCATTCAATTTAAGACATTTTTATTTGAGGCCACGCTTTATAGAAATTGGCCTTCTTGATTGAAAAATTATACCCACTTTGTCGTTATTTATAAATAAAAATAGCTCTATTGAAATTCTAATATTATAACTGCGAATCGCTCAACTCGCTATATGCGTTTTCATCACTTACCCAATTCAGAGTCGTTTAGAAATTTGTCATCGTCCTTGTTAATTGAAAGATTCGTTTTACTTCGTACAGTTGCATTAGAATTGAGCAACTTCTATTCCTCATATTGCAATGTGAAACTAGGAAAATTGTCAAAAGTTAGCTTTTAGGGAAAACCAAGTCGACCATAGTCATTCGTCAAAACAATCTTTATAATGTGGCATTTCCCGTTAATTGAGATTTATCGCCGATATACATAACAAATAATTTCGCACATATAACAAAAGTACACTCAAATGACTAAAAGAAATACCCATATACTATATTTTTCTGCGGTACATGAATCACTTAATTATCTTATGCCAAGTCCCATTACAAGCTATGACAACGTACTGCAATATTTAGTCCAATATACGTTAAAAATTAATCAGCGCTTGTACTCCACTACTGTCAAGAAAGATCTCCCGACCACAGTATATATATATATATAGAAAACAAAGGGTCGGGTGCTACTGTTACAGTACTATTTATAATTCTTCAACCAGACCAACTCTATTTTACCTACAGTTGTATATATTTATGGGTTGCGCATTCAATGAATCAGCCGCGTGCGCTCGCGCACCGATATTGTCCAGCCATCGATTTGTTGACTTTAAAACTTGCTACTGCTATACCCGTGTCTTTGTTCGCTACGCCACGAGTAAGTACTTACTATCGGACATTTCTCGAACGCAATTATAAACGTGAAGCGAGCAGCGAACAACACCTGTTCCACTAGATTTTTCTCAATCAACGTGCCGCCACGCTTATTTAGAATTCTAATTGCTCTGATATAACGGGCACATGCTATACAGAGAGATAGATTTAGATTCTAATACTTATATATAGTCTTCTACGATAATTCGAAAAAAGGCTAAAGATTGAAATTATGGTGACGAAATCAATCATATACATGCACATGCGTACGAGTTTGTCAATGAAATATTATATATTTCTACCGATAGCGGGCGCGTTTTTTTTTTGCTTACTCTGCGTTTTTTTTTTATTAACGTTTAATTAAGAAGTGCACTGCGACATGCCGCGTGTTATCGGAGAAAAAGTGTCTTCTTCAGCGACACATTGATATAACCAATATATCGTCGCGTCTACATATATGCGAGCATTTAGATGAGAGGAAGCTGTGAAACATAAGATCGCGCGCAGTAGTCGCCGCGTGTGTGACTTTGTCGCGACATTCGATAAAGCGTAGAAATAATGATTATGTGTATAGGCGAGAGAGCAAGAGAGAGAAAAAGTGCATACTACTAAGATGAAAGGCGAAATTCGTTGCACTTGTTTAGCGAACATTCATTGCGAAGATGTCAACTTGGCAATTAAACTTCGATAAATAAATTTTTATCATTCATTTCGAACTAGAATTAACAAGTTGATAATTAAAAATAACTCGTAAGATTAGTATGTAAGATTGTAAAAACGTATATTGAGACACTGTTGAAGAGTATTATACTTACAGATAAACCGGTATTTTTAATTGTTTTCATTGAGTTTTAAATTTATCTTCAAATCTTTCGTCGTCCAGGGAAATTTGATTATTAAAAATAACAGGCCATTAAGGCTTCATAATTAAAAATTAATAATGAAACAAAACGTAAAAATCATCCTAAACTTATATAATTGTATATAAATCTATCGGGTTCAATAAGACTCTCTTCACACTCGTCTCTCCACTACTTACTCACTTAATTACAAATATAACCATTATAGATCGACTTCCATCCAAGACATTCACGCGTTATTCACATTGCCATATAGTTCCGCCACTGCGCGGCTTATCATAAGATGCGTAAGACTCTTGCCCGCGTTGACCCACGGTCTGGCATTTCTTCGCGCGCGCATTATTCACACACATATATACTTCTCGCAATCTTTCTTCCTCTCTTTAAATATTTGTATATTGTATATGCGCGTATAGGCGCGCGAATTAGAGTATGACGGTTATATTTCGCGAAGTGGACCCCGAGGTCGTGTAGTATAATCGAGCTGTTTGGAGAGAAAGAATGGAGAGAAAGAATGGAGCGATAAGAACGAGATGCCGGGTGGTTTTGTTTTGTACAGGGCGGGTATTGGAATTTAGATGGTGAATAAATGAATGAAATACTTTCAACTGTGTGTGTGAATATCAGTCGTTAAAGGCGTTAAAATTTTGTTAATATTTAATTTACATATCTAAGAGCTGCACGAAACTAGTATAAAATATATTTATTTAATAGATAGCTCGAATACCACAGTTGAACGAAAATAATAGGAAGAATAGAAATAGAGAAAGCTTATACATTATGTTTTTTGTAACTCAACACCGACAATCACACTATATTCTCGGCCCCCCACCTATTACACTGATAATAACCCTGCATTTTTCTGCAACGACTATACATCTAACGATATTACCTTTCTAATTCCAGTGAAAAATGGGAGGCCCTACTGAAGATCGTCCGTTGCGAGATCATCAGTTTCTGTCGTAACGACACTGTTGACGCCTACGTCTTGAGGTAAGCACCATCACCATTACCCTATTATACCCTTCTTATCTTACATTTAAGATTAATATTAATAACTTCATTAAACCATAATTTCCAAAATAAATAAAATAATAACTATAATAACAGGCGCAACTCCCGCTCTATATAATTATCTCTGCATATAACGAACCATAGGAACAATTAACCATAATACATTATGCGTTTTTCTCGCTCGCTGTCTCTTCTAACAAAGTGATACTTTTCGACGGTATACATCTTCTTCTCTGCATGCCGCTCTATACATATATACACTCGATAGGCTAATTTCAAGCTTCCGCATAGCGGGAAGGAATTTTGCTTCATTTCACACACCAAGCGAATCTCTATACATAATGATACTTTGTATACACGTGATTAAAAGCGATAAAAGTGATTCACGCGTTAGTATATACTTACACAAAGATATATACGGTATTTCCGAATTTCTGGCATAGGTGACACAGAGATGTACACATTACCGGTAAAATTTCTTACCGCGTATCGTCTATGTAATATTCAAATACTTATACGCATTCTCTGGCAGAGCGAGTATTCCCCTCTTACTACTGTAGCAACTTGGCGCGTTGTCGTCGCGTCTCTTCTCACTTGTTTTATTCTATACACATAGTTTCACATGCGGCTATTATTATAAGGCCTGCGAAAACAATATTCTACAGTAGTGAAATTTATTTCCATTGCCGTTCACGATAAACCCGGCCAGTTGACTTGCTCCAATCTACAAGTGTCATCTTCTTCTTAGTTCTTCTTCGTATGCTTCTTTTTGGTTCTAAAATGAATTCAAATAGAGGGAGAAGGAGAGAGAACGAAAGCGCGATCTCTCAACAACGCTCTCAGAATATAATTGTATTATTATACAATATTTTATCGCTCGAGTTTCAAGTTTCGAGATGCGGACCATTACGTGATTGAAAATCTCGTGCGTCTAATATACAGATAAAAAAAAACCAATTCTCTCCGAGAGATTATGCCTAATCAAACGATTATATACGACAGCTTGTAGAATATCACAGAGATGCTTATCCGCACTATTGACCGATAAAAAAATGGTTATTTTTAATTACGATCGTTATTGTACATATAATACAACTATGTGAAATCCTACCCGACGACGTTATAATCCTCTTGAGAAAGCTCTCAACGTCGTGTCCACTATTATATATATACTAGAACTTTACCGCTTAGACTTATCACTTGAATCCCATCTACACACCGAGTGATAACTTTATTACACATACATTACGTAAAAAATCATCCGAAAGGACGTAATCTCATATTAAATACCGGCAACTAGATAATACCAGTTGAATCGTGTAAAATTTTAGCATCAGTCGTTCACGCGTTTCTATACACTTGTATATTATAACTATATACGTATATATACATGATGTGTTATAATGAAACAATGCCAATAGTGTCTAGCCGCGCGTATACGCGCGAGAAATGTCCCAGTAAAGTGACATTATATTGATAAGTGTATAGTGGCGTGCATGCGCGTGTGCTCGGTCGCGAATTGTCCAAGATAATAGAGGTTGCGACGATAACAATTGTCATTGTACATATATGCTTATTCTTTCTTCGTAGGAGGTACGACGCCTTTTATTTTCTTATTCTTTTCTTTTCTATAGCAGACACGATAACGACCGCGTCGTATATGCAATTGTTACTCACTACAGTGATCCGTGTAAAAGTATAATCGTTAAGGGAAAAAATAACGAAACGATGATGAGATACGGTACATGTACAAGTATATATATAAAAATGGTTTCGTTGCACATTATATATATATATCTATATATATATATATATATATATATATATAACTTGGTTGCAACGAGAGACGGCACTTTAATTGAAGATTGGTTTTATTAGAACGGCGAGGAAGAAGCGTTCGTCGCGAGAGTTATGTCATCGATTCATGGTCAGAAAACGCATGTCTGCTGTATATGACGTACATATAGTGGTATACGAGTGCATCGCGGATCGCCGCGGCTATCAATGATGCTCTAGTTTTCGCAAAACAGCTGAATAATAGTTGACACGAGCGGGAATATAGTGATATAATAATGGAATAATAATCGTTTGTGCGTATAGCGGATTTCGGAGGGATTTGTACGGATTAAAATCATGCATATAGAGACGTGAGTGCGTGTAATTTTGACCAATCTTCCAATGTATATCGAAAGCAATATAATATATACGATACAATTTGTAGATGAAAGGAATACCGATTCCTATATATATGCATATATAATTAAGCGATATATGATCAGTGGTTACTGACAATGTATAAACCCTCCTTATACCACAAATCAGTCTTCCAATCGACCGATAACATTTAATTCTTTCAATCCCCTATACACATACATACTCGGTATTACACCCACTGTATACGTTACATATGTACCACACCTGTCTTCCACCTGTCTTCCTCATTTCTTCGCACTCTTATACACTTCCGGAACGAGACACAGATTATATATATATATACACACACACACACACATACACATAACATGCGGCTCCCTCACTCTAATGAAGTTGACCGACGGTCGGACGGCTTTCCCTCTCTCTCTCTCTCTCTCTCTCTCTCTCTCTCTCTCTCTCCCTCTCTTGCCTGAGGGTATGCGAACTTGAACTTGCTTTAGGCGGCGGTGGCAGCGGCGGCGGCTAATTCTACACGTGCGGCTTCGGCGCGCCGTTGTGTTATCGATTAGCAGCAGCGGTAGTAGCGGTATATATGTACCATCGTACAACACGTTATACCGCAAGCTGATAACACGAAAAGGGCGCGTGAAAATAGCGCAGAGGTTCGGATATATCACACGTGATGATGTGATGGAGTGGTAAAAGTTGTAAACGTATAAAGTAGACCGTGAATATTGATCGAATGCAGTAGTAATTATTTTTCTTTTTATTGATATATAGAGCGGTATAGGTGACCGTAATTGGAGATGGGCGTGTATATACGCATTATCTTTAGTTTACAGTGCCAACGGTGCGTGTTATGAAAGTGCTAAGCGTGCAAGTCGGATGTTAATACGATTCGCGTGTTATTCGTTGGAGGGTTGATATATATATAACTGCAAAACGCGTCTGATAGCAATTTTTTAATTTTGACTGCTTGAATTACATAGTTCTATATCATATTTCTTTTGATGGATTCACTGATAATTTCATATGGAAGACAAATTTCCAACGCGTATGTTTATTATTATTAAAAAAACCAATGAATTTCATGTGAATTTTTAATTGTCAGTTGCTGCAGAGATCCGTAACTATATTAACTAAGCACGTTTTGCGACGCAAGACATACTCGTGATGCAAGATTTCATACGGTGCTAATTGAAGATGTAACGATAATTTCAATCAGATTTACGATTCTCTAAACTCGAGACTCGACGTGTGTTATACTTTTACTCATTGATAATCCAATTAGAAAAATCGATAACGCGTTATAAAAAGTAATTAACTCGTCTCCGCCGGTCCAAGCGCATAATACGAACGTTCTTTATTATCGCGAAGATATATACTAATAAATTAAACTCTATATATACTTTCTACAGAACTTTCATGATCTCGGTTGTCGAGAGACCTAACAAACTTTCGCATGCAGCTTTCCGCAAATTAAAGATACTATATACTATACTACCCCATCGATCGGTACAGAAAAAGAAACTCCTCACTAATTTATTCTTCCTCCAAATTTATTATAATTTTATTCATGACCGCAGCATTCGCCCTAATTAGCCTCCCTCCCCCATAAAGCACTGGAAAATCCGCAGTACTTAACCAAAATTAATACCTTCTTCCCATCTCCGTTCGGACATGGCTCTGGAACCGTTTCAATTAACGTTGAATCACTCGTAGATCTCGTTATCATCTTCTTTCATCTTAATTATACCTGCGTCGGCGGCGTCTCTGTCCTTGTCTCATATATATACACCAGATTTTCGTCGTCGTCGCGCACAACAATACTTGCGCGCACGATCGATCGATCGATCGGCTGTCGCAGTTTATCGTATAGAACTCGTCCCGACAGATTAGTCACGTTGATTTGAGAGCACTTTCACGTGCACGAAACGTTGCCGAAAACGTTTCTAGCTGCGTATATGTGTGTGTGTGTGTATGCGGCAGATTGATATCTCACGGATTTGGTTCACTATACGAACAAACAACCTTCGTATAATATTAAATTAAATATCGTGTGTAATTATATACGGAAAGTCTGTTTGTTAGTGTGTATTTGTTGTGGAATTCGAGGAATGGTCATGTTATATAGATATGACAAATTCGCTCGTATAATGTCAGCGCGATGCGATAATAAGCGCGAACCGGAATCTTTCTCTCTCTCTCTCTTTCTCACTCCCTCTCGACGCGAGTAAGTATAGCCCATTCATTTGTATAAACAATATGAGCAAGCACGTTAAGATTAACGTATATGGATACTTTCCACTGTGCAATTTGTCACTTTATTACCTATTATCGTTGATTTTGTTTACGCGCTGTTTCTTCTCGAGTTCGTGGTAGTCTGACTGCGTGTGGTATACTTACTCTGTTTTTTTTTTTTTTTTTTTTTTTTCGATAAAAATGAAATTAATTGTATTGGGTTACGTCGTGTGAACGATATACTTAAGGACTTCATTGATGCATCGATAAGCTGCGTGACATTTTTAATTTTATCAGCGGAGGATTTATATGTATATACGTTGTAAACGCAAAAGAATTCGAAATCTAGATCGCGCGTGTTATGGAAAATTCTATTTAATGCATATGTTTTGCGGTACATTTTCCTCATTAAATCGGAGCGATAATGCATATCGGTTGAACAATAATCATTAAAAATGTAATAATATAAATGATTAAAGGTTTAATCGTATATTATTTGTACTTTTATTGATTTATTTTTTTGTTGGCTCTGTGATTCTTTTTTTACAATTATATTTCTTTATACACTGAGAGTGATATCTACTGAAAATTACTATATACTTTCTCATATACTAAAGGATAAACAGAATTAAAAAACTAAAAAGTACCATTTATTAAATAAAAATTTCACTAAATTGCACAACATAATTGATTAAACGGCATTTTATAAAATTCCCTATATAAATGAATGGCTACTTTTTTGTCATTTACAGTCGCTTTGAGATAATTTTGCGAAACGGAAATTCTTGCTAAATGTTTTTCTTTTTTATTTAAATTTTTAAATTAAATGAATTTTCTTAAATTAAAAAATAAATTAACAATTGCAGTATAAAATAGCAAAAGCCTAATCTGCCTAATCAGTCTAAATCGTCAACAATCATGGTTTACAAATAACTGTCACCTATCTAATTTCCCTACGAGGATAAACCATAAACAACCATAACTACTGTATTTATCGATGTCTCACAACCGTATTATGCTTTCTTAAATCCACCAACCAATTTCCATTCTTGTCTTCTTTCCCTCTTCCTATTCATCCAAATCTTATTACAACCCACCGCACACCATCGCACCTTGCAAACACCTTTTCTCTCTCGTCCGTTTATCGCATATACACACACACTCCGGTTTGTTTTGTTTGATTCGCGTAGACCACGCGGTACCGCATCGTCGCCACGTTCCTCATTTCGTACACTCGCTGCGTCTCTCTTCCCCTTCCCTTTTCATCCCACTCACCTTCGAGTGTGTCGGCTGCTTGGCCGAGCAGAAGCAGCCGCTAGCATGTACACACACGCGTGTGCCTATTCTTATATATATACGTACCCATACATAGCTAAAGTGAGAGAGAGAGAGAGAAAGAGAGAAAGAGAAAAGCAAGCCGGCCGGCCGGCTTCTCGAATATTCCTCACACGCGGCTGATCATCATATAGGCTTTGCTCGCAGCAGCAGCGTCGTATAAGCGAGAAAGAGAGAAGTATAGAATTTTGAAGCGAGCGTATGCTATGCACGGTTTGTTGTCATCGTGGTCGTTGATCTGCGGAGTTAGGGTGGAAAAAAATGTGTTATGAATGAGGGGATAGGGAAATACGAGTCTACTTATGTAATAGGTTGGTGTGTGTGTTAAGCATACAGAAACGTATATCAAGTTTAAGTTTGCAACGATTGCATGTACAATGGGGTCGAAGTCTACTCGTATATAAATCTGGTACAACGATCTACAGCTCCGAAATCTGCTTTATTCCGGAATCTCTGTAATCCACCAGTATATAGACACACGAGGAATTTTTTAATCGCCATAAAAGTGTACACTGATATATTATTGATCGATCGATCCCCACTTCGATAGCATCCCCCCTCGTGTCGACACCGCTATTGTACCAGCGACATAAGTCGTATATATTGCATAAGTTCAATCAATATATACACACACACACACACACGCACACACGCACGCGCGCGCGCACGAAACCACGATACCCAAAAGAAAAATTTCACCTTTCTAATAGACTTTACGTGCAAGTCACCTTGTATTCTTCCTTCTTTCGCGCACGCGGAATAAACCGGCGATTTTCGCGTATCGGAATTTATTTATACCGAAAGAGTTTTATCGAGATCGATCGTCGAGCAAATATAATTGACCGCGTGCGGTAGCGATAAATACTCGCGGGAGAGAAATGCCGACGACGGTATAGATCTTGCGCTTGACTGCACAGCTGATTTATACGGGCGACGTTCGCTTGAGTATGTGTATGTATATGTACGGCCGAAAGAAAGAGAAAGAGAAAGAGAGAGAGAGAGAAGGTGAAGCATCGGAGGTCCATCCGTACGGTATTTTTAGAGAAAACTATGTATTTTGTGACCTCTTCGGTACGCGACGTCGTTGGTCGCGTATATATCGTTTTTTCGAGAAACAAGTGGTCAACATTTTTTTTCTTTATGAATGAATTTTTCGGTACCCTAACAACCTCTGTTTCGAAGACAAAACATTTTTAGTCTTAAAGTTATGTTTTTGTTTTATAATTAAAAAATTCGAAGAAAAATCGTTTTGTTTACAAAGATATAAATATATATTTACTCGTGCAATGTATAACTCAAAGTCATTGTATATAAACCAGTTTCTGCCATTTTCGGAAACAATTCTTCCACGATAATTAACACATTATTACGACACACAAAAAACTTCCCATTTCTCTCTTATATCATATTCGAAATCGCAACATCTCGCGCATATAGTCTCTCTCTCTTTTTCACCTTTCTTTCTAGAAATACTTCGTCGCGTGCGTCCCTCTCTCGTGTATATACACATGACGCCACCGCGCCTTTACCGTTGGTGTACACACATACATATAAAGAACAGTGGAAAATTACAGGTGTTAGAGCCTATCGGAATCCGCGCGTTCTCTCCTTCGTGCGCGCGTCGGGAATACAAAGAGAGATGCCGGTATTTATATATATGTACGAGGTCCAGGTATATACATACGGGTTCTTGTACCCTTTTCTTACGATATAGTCAAAGTATAGATAACGGGGAATGTGAATAGGAAGAGCACAAGTTAGTATTGTTTGGGACAGATCGGGTTATGGATCTGAAAAGGATTTTTGATATTGTATAAATGCGAAATAAGTAATTGGTGAGGATTAGGAATACTTTTGTGAGAAAAGTTAAGCTGTACATTAATTTATGAGAAGATTTCTTACACAAAGTATGGTTATTTTTTGGAGGGGATTTTGCAATCTGCGATGTTCTACAAGCTACCATAACTTTTAAAAAATTACTTTTTTTTTCTTTAATTTTTTCTAACCATTATCGTCGCTATACATATAAATAAAAGATCACACAGTATAAATGCATCTTAACAAAAACCGATAGAATAACGCGCTACAATGCGATGTATCCCGGATTGCGATATTGTAGATTAGAAACTACATAACAGACGCGCGCACATATTATGCAGTTTGTCGTGAAGCCGGTACGAGGCAAAGATCTGACTTAACCCTGACACAGCCTTCGCCGGCAATATGATGCAACAGCGATCGTGGAATCGAAGAATGAACGAGTGCCAGGCGCGTGACAAAAAGTGATGATGCTTTATGTATATATATATAAGTCTTCGTCGATTGGTATACACATGTGTGCGTGTAGTTTAGTGTTTAATAGCAATGAGCGATGAAAGTATTAAAATGAAGATTAGGTTTTTTTTATAGTTTTCGGGTTTATTAAACTAAATTCGCGGGTATAACAAATAAATACAAAAGTTCAACCCTATCCAATGTAATGTATTAAATGTAATGTAAAAACCATATATCCAATTTAATGTAAAAACATTAAAGAATGAAATGATTAATTCATTCTCATTAAAAAAAAAAGCAAAAAAATCACTTGACTCAAAACCAATCCGTCTCCACACTTGTCTCCTTGACCATCCTCAACAAATATACCTCCGTCACTTAAAATTCACTGCAGTCCACTCCTACCGCTTGCATACATATCAATTCCACGACTTCTCCACCAAATCGATTCCGCAGTCGCGCTATCGCGTGACCCTCCACCAAAAAGTACATCCCACCTTATATACAATTCTTTTTCTACTCCGGAACAACCACACACTCGTTACATAACTACTTCCCGTATGTATACCGCATTATATGTGCGCATGGCAACACCACGTGTTTCCGCGACTTATGTCTCTCTATCTCTCTCTCTCTCTCTCTCTCTCTCTCTCTCTCTCTCTCTCTCTCCCTCTCT
>JAYJLV010052104.1:0-19599 GCA_036873485.1 Torymus texanus
TCTCTCTCTCTCTCTCTCTCTCTCTCTCTCTCTCTCTCTCTCTCTTTCTCTCGACAATGAAAATCGAGGAGCGGCGATGAGCGCGCGATTTCCGATTTAATTGCGCCGATTAGTCGCTCTCGAGTAATTTTTCTCGCGCGTACGTACGTACCTAGCTTTCCCTCTCTCTCTCTCTCTGGTTGCACCGTTAATGGGTAGCCGCCGGGCGGAGGTATATATCGCGCGCATGTGCATGCGGTGATACGGAACAAGGCTTATTTGTCAACGGTCGGCCTTTATTGTGCCCGCCGCGCGCGATCGGTTTTTGTGCGGATGACGAGTGGCGCAATTCCTCTTCTTTATGGACGCTGCGAGGCCGCGTGATGAGGGGAATATGTTTTCTTTATGTGGAAAGGTACGTTTCAAATGGGTAGTTTTGTTTTGCTTGTTTTTTTCTTTTTTTTACAGTGAATGTAGATCGTGTTGTTGCAGTTTGGTTTTTGTATTTTTTTACTTTTGCTGGGTTTTCAAGGGAGTAGATACGGTTTGATGTTAATAATTTTTAAGAAGCCTCTGTCGAAACGTTTGTTTTGCGTTGTGTATGAATTAATCATTTTTTGACCACCAATCTGGAATGGCGTAAAAACATTTTTACAATAAATAGAAAAGTTTTTCAATAATAACAAGAACATTAAGGGTTTCTGCTACGTCACTTTTGAGTTTCGTTTAACAACTTCTTATCTAAAAATTGTTTTTTGGAATATCGAAGAATAACGATTGATTTTATTGGTATCTACTCGGTTAAATTCACTAATCATCAGCTCCAAAATACTACCAACTAATACAACTTTCCATTCACCAAAAATATTACTGTAGATTATGTCAACAGCGTAATCACCTCGAACCTCTCGCTCACTCCATGAAAATGGAAAAATCATTTACGCTTTACACCCACCCCAGCACTTTTCTCCCTCTCTCTTTCTCTCTCACTTTACTTTGGATACTCTCGCCACCTCAGCGAAGCAACTTCTCTCAGCCCAGGGCTCGTTACAATGCTCCGAAGAGTCCGCTGTAAAAATTCGCTTTACGGGTTTCTCCTCGTCCAGCGACAAGATACCTACTCCCTTACGTGCGCGTAGTACTAAAAAAGAACAGCGGCAGCGCGACAAAGGCGCCAGAGTGGAAGAAAAAAAAGTTCAACGCGCGCGAGCGATTGGCTACTCGATCGTTGCGTTCTCGCGAGCGCGGACGTGGAAGAGAGACGCCGCCGTCGTCGCGAGTTTAATACTCGCCTCGTAAAAGGTCGCACCTCGTCCCACGAGAGATACACATACAGAGAGAGAAGAAGCGTATATATGTAACAAGGCACACGCGTGATATGTCGAGATCATTTTGCACCGTTATGCACTATAATATGGCTCCCTCGGGTGTCCGAACTGCGTTGCCTGTACTGATGCGTTGCCAGGTTATGTTCGCGCTCGCTCGCGCTGGATTTCACTTAATGGGTGGGGGGCTGGGATAAGGAGTTTAACGATAGAGGGCGTTTCGATGTGCTCTCTGTCGTCTCTCTCTCTCTCTCTCTCTCTCTCTTGCGCAAGCCGAATTCCAGTTTAGGATTATATGTAGCTGCGCGATTTTCCGTATCGTCCCCTTGTGATAAAACACCGCCACGCCATTATATGTATATATCCCTAAACATCGTATTTTACTGCGTCTCGTCCGCGATTTATCGATCGTCTCCGCTATGTGGAGTTCGAGTGTTTCTGAAATAGCTATTTAAGTATCATAGGGTAATTCTATACGGAGTTTAAGTTTGCCGAGAGAAATAACGTTAAAGTTCCGAAACAGCCGCCTTATACTTCGACGTTAACGAACGATAATAACAATATTATTTTCGATAAAATCAATGTCATTTTCAGCTTCGATAAGCAATTCTCAAACTCACTTTAATTATTCAATCTCTATGCTTTTGCATTATACACCATAGCATGTTTTTATTTTATATACAATATTCGTCGCAACCGTACTTGATGTTTACGACAAACATATAATACCGTTTTACTGCTGCGACTACTACCCAGTTTGTAAACCATAATTTCACGTCTCGCTACAAAATATATATATTTTTCATAACTCTTCTTCTCTCTGTATATACAGGAAGACAAGCGTTGACAGAGCCGTGAGAAAATTGCAGAGTTTATTGGTTTAATAAAGACATAGCTATCTCATCAGCAGCGCACGGCGGTTGTGAGAAGTCTAAAATTATACGGCTTTTACGAAATTTATGCTCCCAAAGAGAACCTCCTCTCCGTTCGACTCTCTCTCCTCTCTGTATTTTCTATTGAATAATCAACTGCAAATATTGAAGTCGTTGAACTATTACCCAAAGGCGCGATCGAATACAGACCCTGGTATTGATACGCTCTTTCCCTCTCTCTCCTCTTATTTATGGCTCTTGGCCATAATTGCAGATGCACCGATAACTCCCCTCTACTCTCCCACCGCGCAATAATTTCCCTCTTTCAATGCACACTCGCACATACACACACACATACACAGAGAGATTTCTATATAAATTCTCAAAAGTGTATAAATCTCCACAGCGGCGGGGGGAAAAACAGAAACGAGATAACAATCGACCGTACCTCGTCAATTAATACGTGTGTGCACACATACGCATATATATATATATATATATATACACACACACGAGAGAGAGAGAGAGAGAGAGAGAGAGAGTCGATCTGCCATTTTTGCGCGATCTAATCGCGGGGATTCCCCGGCGCGGGAAATTCAAAGACGCTAGAGGCTATGGCTTATCGACGGCTTGGATCTCGCGGTACGGCTAGAATTGCATAATTAAATTGTGCGCCCAGCCGTTCGTCAGGTCGCGCAAAGTGCAAAAAGCTCGCGCAATTACATGGGATTCAATTACGTACACATACTGTGAGTACAGAGTGGGGAAAAATTTGAGTTATGCAAGTGCGATAACTACGATTGAAGTGAGAATAGCGTCGTACGATGGTGATCTTGTATGCTTAATTAGAGCTCGAGTCTTTTGTGTAAGCTTCTTGTCTCTATAGCTTGATGGAGGGCAGATTCGAGGCATTTGTTGGTCGTGGTTGTAGAATGAGGGGAACGAGGAACGTGGATTAGATGCAATTAAGTCTTGATGGACTAATCGTTTAAGACGTTTGACATTCTTCAGCTTGTGGCTGGTTTAAGAATGCATATATATATATATATATATATGTGTGTGGAAGGATTGTACGAAGTAACGTTCAATTGTTGTGTTTTTATATAGGAAACAGGTTTTCTGTAGTATGGGGTCTGAAGTTTGTAACGTTGAAGTGCAACGAGATAAAAAATAATTGTTATGCTAATTTATTATATAAAATAACTTTGTAACAAAAATTTGGTTCAAATTTTCACTTGTTAATTTTAATTAATTGTAAGAAATTATTTCGTTCTATTTCATCGATGCAAACTTCAGACTCATGCTGTAGTTGTATGTAGCTTGAATTTTTACATAAGTTGTTGAACCAATGACACGTTTTCTCTTCCACGAACAATCACCGGTATCAAAAACCACGTATCCATCACTCACACATATAAAATAATGAAATCAATCGACGGTTCATACTCCCCCACCTGCAAATCATTACGGGCTGATTACACCAACAGCAGCCGACCTACGACAACGACCCCTCACGATTCTTTTACAATCGGAATATTTCCAGGTCATACACCCCCGCCTAATGCTGTTTACCTTCGGCAGCAGCTGCACAATGCCATTGTTCCTCGGGATTGGTCAACACCCACCCATATACACATCCACATGTTTTTTTTTCCTTTCTCTTTGTAACAGACTTTTTGAACCCTCGCTGGTATACATACGTTGATTACGAACGGAAATTCGCTCTGTTTGATATTCATCGCGTGTTTCAATTAAATCCTCGTGCGAAAAAGCTTCGCTGATGTTTGCCATACGCACAAAGCGACGCGCGCACGCGCGTTTTCGAAATTTCTACCCCTTGGTTATATACGAGAGCCGTTGGCGAGCTTTCATTATGCACACGGTGATTATCCGGTAGGATGGTATATAGGGTTCATTTTTTTTTTTAGAGGAAGGAAATAAAAGGCTATTTTGTTTTGTGTGTTTTGAATCGCCCGGAAGTTTTGTGTTTTATTTGTAGCTCACGAGTGTGGAGGTACAGGAATGATGAATACATGCGGGTTAACTATATGTATATGTCTTTTCACGGGATATTCGGGGAAAATGGTTTAAAGGGTGAACTGGGGTTTTCGATTTTCGAGCGTGTTGAACGGAAATTTTTGATTAAACAGGGAGATATTTTTGCTGTGTGTGAAGGTAACAAACTTTGTGAACTTTTTCTGTCTTTCAGCAGAAAAGTTTGTTGGGATTCTTATTAAAAAGTTGCTGGTTTATTTACGTCGCGTTAAGTTTGCATAAGATACTGTAATTTTCAGAAGTTTAATTATTTTGAAACGAAATTCCTACGTTTAATCTAAAATGTAGATAAATTTTGTGTATTTTTCGTTATTAATTCACAATTAATTATACTTTATTAAAATTTAGTATTTCACTTAGTGTACTATCTAGTTATACTACATTAAATTTATCTTACAAATAAACCTATTTACTCATAGACGAAATTCTATCAGTGAATGAAAATAATTTATTTCGTAATCTAAATTCACCGTAAGATACCTGTTTTTATCTACACCATACCTTTTATCTTATTATTTTAATCATTTCTCGTTACATAATCGTATACACTTCCTCGTTAAAAAAGAAAACACAATCCAATCGCACATCACAAATTCTTCGTTTAATATAAAAACGCATTCACCAAAACGAAGACACTGAATAAAATAAAAATTCAATTCCCAGCAAACTTTGTATATCCTCGCACCATTCGAAGGGAAAATATTGGCCGTTAAAAAGCGCAAATAACCAAACCAATAGGAAGCTACGCTGCTGTGTGAAACTCAAGCTCGGCGCTAATAACTGCGCATAAACAACAGCGCACCGATAAATATCGTTTTCCATTTCCGTGGAGTCTGTGCATCGAGCCACGCGCGCGTACGTGAGCGCGATAACACGCGAGGAGAACGCTGACCTCACGAAGCTAAAGTCTGTTAATTACCGACGTTATTAATAAGAGTAAGCGAAGTTTTATCAGGATGGAGGTTTTTGTGAATTTTGAGTAGATGTGGTGATGGAAAAGTTAAGATCGGATCATAAATAGAAGAGAAAAGTAAGAGAAAAATCTTGGATTGGGTTCTAGACTCGAATTTTAAAAATCTGATCGGTTTAAGGGTGTTCTAGGGTTACGTTCCTAGTCAAAACAAGTGCACTTTTTATTTTTTTGTTGATTGACTTTATTACAGATGTTGTTGTAAATAAACGTACACCAAATACCAAATACTTTTGCAAGAAAGTAAATCTTCATAAGATATTTGTCTTTTTATCACATAAATTTTCAAAAATATCTTAGCTTTAATTTCTTTTTATACGCAAATGAATACAACGAAATTGCGGTTTCCCATAAGAGCCTATATGTTACATAGCAAAAAATAAAAACATTAATTTCTCGATTACTAGGCAGCCCAGAATCTTGAAATTTTACACAGGATTTTCTCATGCAGATATTAATCTGCCTACCAACTCTCATAATGTTCTTAGCGTTATGTATATTTACTCTAGAACTCGCTTAACGCATGACAAATTTAAGAAGTCATGTGGAACAAATTTTATCATATCTTGATTTTCGTGACTAAAGAAGTTAATATTAAAAGTCTTTTAAAAGTGTTCTAATTACGTCAATAGTTTTTACCATGCCTATCGTATCATCGTTCCAGATTCAACATCTGATGATCATTAATCCCTCAAAACCGTTGCTCACATTGCCAGTAACAAACATAACTTTTCTACAACTCAACCCCACATAATCAACAAACCCCAACACCTCTCTACAACCTCACAAACAATACATTTCCTTTCCGCACCAAGCCAATCTCTTGAATCCTCGCGTCCACCTGTTTCACTGCGCGTGTATCCTCTGCGTATATACACGAATCTCCGGCATCCCTTGCAAGAGTTACGAAAGCCAGTCGAGCAATAAGAAAGCGATAAGCTCCCCTCTCTCTCTCTCTCTCTCTCTCTCTCTCTCTCTCTCTCTCTCTCTCTTCTTCCTTCTCACTCTCTATCCGCGTGGAAAAAGCGTAACGTAACGTACGCGCGCGCATAACTCGCAGTCCTATCTTCATCTCACCACGTGGTGGCTCTCTGCGAATGGCTCACTCCGAACTTCGAGCCCGATAAGTCGGCAATTGTAAATCGAAGGCTTGCTGAATTTATCCCGTCTTCGGTTTGCTTCGGCTGTTTATGGCTTCGGCGCTGGCTGATAGGGCGTGAATTAAGTGATTTCGGTGAGAAACGTAGATGGGGTTGCTGTTATTTCTTTCTTTCTTAGAGGAAGGGGGAAGTTGGGGAGTCTTTCAGTTTATGGGGAGCTGTTGAGTAAATTGCACAGTTTTAGACTGAGGTGAGAGTATCTAGTTTTATGGTAGAAAACGATGGCCTTGCGGTTATATTTGTTATCATTTCTCAATACCTCTAAAAACCTTTGAAAGGGATACTTAAATGTGAATTTTACAGAAATAAGATATACTTTGAAAGATTGAGTGAAAAAACAATCTATTTAATAAAAAAATACTGGTTGCAACTCTTACAACTTCCATAAAAACGTTTATTTAGCAATAACACGTTTTTACTTATACTTAAAAACTGAGGACCATCATTACACATAATAATATCCAGATTTATAATTTTTCAAAAGACCTCAAAATTGCATACAATTAAACTCGTTCGAGGAAGACTTTCAAGTCCTCGTGGTTAAAATTTACGCCAAAGCTCGGCTCTATTGAAGCCGTTGAGCGCGTCATCCTCTCCGGAGAATTTTAACGAGAATCCTTCCGTCTCGTTATTTTCGGGAAAAATATACTCTGCTCTCTTTTTTTTCTAATTTATATGCAGATCTCGTTTTCGTGTTTACTACGATTGGCGTTCGTTACCGCGAGATTCGTTAGTGGGGCTTGTTACAAAATCTATAAACCGAATTTCTCGTCGCTTGTTCTGTAATATCCTTAAAAGCAAAATATTTTTTAATGCATTTCTTATTTGATGCGTGCGAATTGTAACGATGAGTTTCTTTGTTTTGTTACATTATTGTACATACATAGCAAATGAACAAATGCTAAATATCTACTTGATCTTAATTTCTTTAAATTTTCAACTAAATATACACACTAACATCAGTGCTAGTTTCTTCAGAAGAACGTCCAGGAACTCAATCAACAAAAAACTCGACTGTATTCAAATTCAATGTACCTCGCACCGGACTGTACCAATTGAAAGTAACAGAAGTTTAAATTCGTTTCACCTCATTCCCAAAGTTTCGCGCCGACAAACAAACTTAGCCACTCCGACAACTATGACCTTTTCGTATAGCAAAGCGCGTGCACCTGTGTGCTCAGTGTCCTCGAAAACTTCTTGAATGAGATCGAATGCCCATTGCGCGTCTTTTTTTTCTTCTTTCTTTCGATTGACTTTTATGAGAAGGATTGATGTTTGTAGAATTTTTCATTGTAACTACGTTGCTGGAAATAAATGGGATTCTGGGTTATATTATTTTTTTAATGATGAATAAGTTAATACGGGTGTATAAGTTCTAAAAATAGTTTTATCTAATCCTCACTTAAAACAAAATTAAAGATCGACTATTGACTTAAATTGAGTTTGTCGGTATAAAGGTGAAAAATTGCAACATTTATCGTTTTTGTCTAATTGAGTGTTTGTCACAATATTTTCTTAACAAAACTACATGAAGAATTTTTCTTCGAAAATAGTTTTCTGCTAATACTTTAATGTAATTTATATACAAAAGCAATTTTAATAATTTTCATGCGTGCAAAATGATAAATCGTAACGAATACTTTCCACACCCATTGCGGTACACTCAAAAACATTTTTCTTACAATTATTGCTAACGCACTTCCAATAACTTTGCAAGATATCCAGGCAAGGCAACTTCCTGTCACATACGTCAAAGTCTATGCTATACCGTAATTTTTACACAAGGCTCAATCGGTTCGACGAGCCGATTATGATAAGCTTCGCGAGATCAACCTGCTTTCAGGAACGAGAGTCAGCACGATGTCATCGCTGTCGTCGTTGTCGTCATCCCTCTCTAATGTACCGCACGAAGAGTCTAAAGCAAGTCGGTGGTTTTTTTTTACCGATAGGCGATCGAGGCGTGTTCTCGCTTCGTGGAATGATAGATTTTAATGTTCATCGTAGTAATTGATCCTGCGTAAAATCGAACGATCGATGATAGATAAAAAGAGAACGGAAGTTTCGCCTTGATGGCTAGTTGATTTTCACTTTGACAAATTTTATGCTCTCAAGTTATCGTGCGGTATAATTAAATGAAATATTCTTAAGGTTATAAAGCGTTTTGTTAGTAATGATCGCTGTTAAGTATAATGTGAAAGTTAGACCAGGATAATAATTGAAAACCTCATAATGAGAAAATTATAGAAATGGATTGCTGTAACAAGATCAAACATTCTGAAAAGAAAATGACAAACATTTGTAGCATGTTTTCTATCACAAAGCTTTTTCTAAGAGAAAGTACAAATAATAATAATAATAAAATATGATATAATCAAAAAAATGGCATTGCATCTGGACGACTGTAACGGTCTCATCAATCATATAAAAAAAGAGCAATATTTAACATCTTATCCCATAAATTGATTTTTATTTGTTAATAAAACATTGTACAGCTATCAAATAAAACGTATATATTCTTCTTACGTATATATTGGAATCCTGTGTACGTGCTACGACGAATTAACGGCACGTTCGATGGCGTTTGTCACTGCGGTAGCTGCGATGTGCCAGAGCTGTACTGGCTGATGGAGGAGTTGCAAAGGGTAATAGAGAAACGGCTACACGGTCGGACGCTAATTATCTGATCTTATGCCTTGCTCTTCGCGTCTTTATGCGCCTGCTCTGTCAAACTGAGTTACGGTTGCTTCGTCGTCTTCTCTCTTTTTTTATGAGAGCATTTATGTTTGGTTGCATGTATTTTTCATATAATCGCGGAACGTTTTATAAAATTAGTTGTAAAGTCGATAATTTGGTCATTAATGAAGAATTTCTTTGAGGACGGTCTTTTACTCAAAAGTTTATCTTATATTGCAAAATTCCGATAGTAAAATATCATTTATGATGGGAACTCGTTAATAGCCTGTATACACTTCTCTAAACAGTAAAAAAAATTATGGTATAAAAAAGATGTCAATACATGGTATTACATATAGATATAGAAATAATATGCAAGTTTTTCTTTGTGTTTTAATATCTCTGAAGTTAATACCATTTGTCATATTAAAAATTAAATGATTTCTAATATTTTATGGTTTTTACATATTATTTTTTGGAAACAGTTTGGAAAAATTTGTTATACAGTTCATCAATATATGTCGTTACGATGAGCTTAGCATACGAATGCAAACATCAAAAGCGAATACCTTAACCTTTAATTTCACAAACTGTTGTGTTTTTCTTGACAATAATGTAGATAAAGAGTCGCTACTAACCTAATCGTGTGTAAAGTTTCAAAAAAAGTTTTAATGAAATGATTTTCTTGAGAATAATTTTCTTAATGTACACTTAAGATACATACAATTTTACTATCTATGGTCTATCATGGATAAAAGAAAAAAGGTTTATTGCTGTTATTAATAATAAAGTACGCTAATCTAGCACACTACTCTAATATTCCTAACAATAATAACATACAAAAAACAATCACTTCGCACAAAAACTCTCTAATTACTATCTTCTTTTTTACCTTATTGCCAAACCACTCCACATAAAAACTCTCCAATTACTTTCTTCTTTCTTCTCTCACTACCAAACTGATAACATATACCATTTCAAAACCCTTAAACCCTCCTATCCCTTAATTTTCAATGACGTTGAACCGCAGAACCGGCTTACATACCCTTAAGTAGCCACACATCCCTCGCCCCATCCATTTAACCCACCGATCATGTAATATCCACCTGTTAGCAACCGCTTACACAAGCAAATAAAAGACGAAGAAGAACATGTCCAGCTACTCCAAGCTCCCTTATTGGAACAGAGACGTCGATAACAATAACCTTCTCCGTCGTCCCATTGCGCAACGAAATCGCACGATCTCCTTTTGCTATCAATGACGTTACATCGGCGCGACGCTGTCCATCCTCTTCTGCGATCTCAATCGCTGTCTCTATACGTACGAGACGTTTTCTTTCTATCGCACGCATCGGTACATCGGCATATATATATATATATATATACTTATCGCGCGATCGGTGCCATTACGCGGTCGGAGAAGGGGATTAATTGGAGGAGAGGAGCAATAATGGCGTATATCGATCGAACGATTAACGAGAAACGCCGGTAAGGATTCGAAGGTCAAGAAGAGATGGTATAACGTGTAATGCAGAGCAGATGCTGGGGCAATTGGTCGCCGATACCTGGCGAGGATCGTCGATGTATGGTGATGTGCTCATGTAGTTAATTGTGAGGAAAGGCGATGTTAAAGGGTATTGGTGCCTTGTTATAATTTTTAGGGATTTTCACTGGTTTGGTTTGGGAGCATTGCTTCATTTCTGCTCTTGTAGGATATTTATAATTCCCCTTTAATAAGTTGTATTTCTTCTTACTTTTCATTTGACAGTAGAATGTTAAATTTACGACTCTAGTAAAAAAAAATAATTGTAGAAAAATAAAGACAAATACAAATATATCCGTACAAGTTCCAATAACGTCTCAATATAAAAAATGAATCCAAGTCTTCCTGTTAATTCTTCTTTCCGAATACAAATATAAATATACAAATACCGTCGCAATGAACCGTTACATAAAATTATCCTTTCCTTGATTCCAAATCGCACCGACCGCTTCACATTTCGATAAAACCGTTTACGATAAAATCGTAAATCAGTGACTGGCTCTCCTATACACACTGCATAATTCGTCTGGGAACCCGCAACCGGACAAAATTAAACTCTCTTGAGAATGTCCGTAATCGTTTGCATAAATATCTTACCTTCCGCGACAACAGTAGCAACAGCAACGACAACAAAAAAAGCAAACCACCGTCGTCAGCTGGCGCTTGTCGTCTCGAATTAAGCTGCACACACGTACAATCGGCGCTTGGAATGCGCTCAAAAGACGGTAATAGCAGCAGGAGAAAACGATTGCACCGTGGTTGCGATTTATATGGGGAAAAAAGAGGAAGAGAGGAGGGAGGGATGAATGGACGGTAGCTGCTGACCGGAAAAATTCTATCGCTGACGGGCTATTTGGAAACATTGAAAATCTAATTGGAAAGTAAATTGCTGTGGCAGCGTGAGCTATTCCTATATCTCCGTTGTATAGCGTTGTTGTTTTGTCTCTCGTCGGGGTGACAAATTGATGGGGTGCTTCGCGAGGTTACGGTTTCTGTCATTGTGATATAAATAGTTTGTTAAGAGGAGATCTATTTTCCGGCGAATGAGGAAAGTTGGTTATGAAATCGTGTTTTTTTTGGAGGACTGTGAACTGGTATGGTTTACCATAATGGCTGCGAAGTGACTTTTTTATTGATAAAAAATTGTTTCATCTTTTGCTTTGGTATATGATGTATATATTATTTTTTGTGTACACAGAGAAAAAAAATATCGTTGTAGTATTTGTGATGAACGCAAATTTAATTATTATTGAAGAAATAATTTACAGTAATAAATTCTCCTGCTATTAACACAAATAATCCGTTTTCTTGTGGTGAAACTCATATGTCTTAATAGTTAAGGAATATGATTTTGTCCTTCCACTTCGCCTTAACCGACCATTGCATGTGATCTGAGACATTTATTTTACTGGCTTAGCTGTGTAATATACCATTTCTGTGTGTATGTAATTTTTAGATGAGCTTTGTAAACGTTTGTTGTAAAGAAAAGCGTTGAAATCATTTTGGTGATCTTTTAATCAATATTTTTACGGTAAAAATATATAAACGGTAGAATGAAACGTCAGTCAATTAGTGTAAAAGTTTGCAGTTGAAGTTTATAACAGGCTTTCAAACGATGTGAACGTCGTTCAACGTTTACTGTATGTGTTTGTATGTGTATGTTTTGCTAATGGTGATGTACGAAAAACGGAGATAATTGAGAAAGGGATAGTTAGTGTTTTTAGTTTCATTTTGCAGTTGTAAATTATTTTTTTTTTTTTTAAATTAACTCGTAGAAATTTAGAGAAGAATTTGAACAATCTGTAGATTGGTGGATTGGTTACAAAAATAATTGGCTTTATTGAAAATTCTTTTTCATATATTTTAATTAAATCACATAGTCTTTCGAAATATTGCATTTTGTAGTACAGCGTGGTAATATTCTGTACTATCATTTAAAAATCTATTCTATTTAACCTTTGGAACATGTATTTAATAAATTTGTTGATACTGCTAAAAAAATATTTCAATTAATAGCAGAAGAATTTTATACTGTAAATTATTTCTTAATAATAATTGAATTTGATATTTATTTCTCTATGTACTTAACCATTATTTTGCAGCTACAACCGATAGTAAATCCTAATTTCCATGATATGGATTTAATTTATTCTGCAAGCTTTCTCGCAAACTCTACGACACGCTTGCACTGCGCATCTGCATACACTTACCATCAAGACAATAAACCCAGAAATTTTTCCCTTTATCTCACATTTCATATACAGCTCTAAAATTTCATCGCGTGACTCGCTAGAAAAATCTTCAACTCTCGCATTCCATTACCATATTTCCTTCAACCGAAACTTAATAAACCGTGTTCTTATTAAAAATTTTCTTCTCTCCCACAAAAGCAACCGCACGCGCACGCGTACAAAGCACACGATTCCTTTCATTCGCGAAAAATCTCTTCCAAACAACGACGAAGCTCGCGAACAAAGCGCGACGAAACATCTTGGACCGCTAAAAGAAAAAAAAACAAAAAAGAAGGTCCAAGAGCTAAACGCACGCGAACAAAGGGTCGACGTAGAGAGAGATTTGCATTGAAATCGCTGGCGCGCGCGTGGTTTAATTATATGCGCGACAAGCGATTGTGCGCGTCGTCGGTAAAACTTTCGATCGCGCGCGCGTGAGAGGGAGAGAGAGAGAGAGAGAGAGAGTATGTGTGTGTGCAGAGGAATTTATGTAGATGCGCGCCTGGCGATCGGTTTCCTTCCACCTAGAAGCGGATTTGCCTGTGATTAATGATAGCTTGGCGGTCGCGCGAAAGACGACAGTTGTAAGTGCGCCACGCGCCAGTATATTTTACGAGTGTGTAAGTGTGGTTTCGAAGAAGTGTAATACGAGTGTGATATTTTTGGTAGGGTACAGTTTATTGGGTTCGAAACTGTATATCTTGTGCGTCCGTGTTATTGTATTGTTGTAAAACTGTATTGAATATCAGTATTTATTTATTTGTTTGTTAGATACTAAAGTTTCCTAGAAAAATATAAGTTTAAGGTAATGTTTGAATATAATAAAATAACAATATTTATAATTTTGGAACTAATAAGAGAAAACATAGTTAAAAAATTTATTGTTGAAAATTCTTATTTAGTGTTTTATGTTTTGTTTGAAACGATAACTGCATTCAAGTGAAAATAAAATCTTTTACAAATAACGCATGCCAGATGTATACCTATTGATCATAGAAAATCCAAGTTCTTACGCATAAATACCCCAATTACAAATGTACAAGATGTTCATTTGAGAAAATTAATATCAACATATACTAACGTATATTCAGATTGCAAGCGAGTGTTTTACATGAATAAATCTTTTGATCACAATAATACTACGTAGAGTTTTTCAATATTTCTCTAGTACACATTTTAAAGTATAGTTTCTTTTCCAGTTCAATACAAAACGTATTTCTTCTGCAATCTTTATGCTATCTTATTTTTACTTTCTTTAAAATCGATTTTGAGTAGCTTTAAACTTTACACAACATAAATTTTGAAAAAGTTTTCCTATGCTTTGAATTTTTTTCACTTTTTAAGAAGTTTTAATGTCACCATTATCTTAAATACATCTTTCGACTGGAGATAGAATTATATACGCCTGCAACCTGCCACATAATACAATATTTTATTTATTTTTATTTTTTTTTTGCATAATATTTTATAAACTAGTCTATCTATACTTTTATACATTTCTGAAATCGATTCTAGGAATTTCTTCATTGTATATTGATTTTAATATGAATATCTTAATTCACTAAGAAATTATCGGTTGTTTATACTGTTTAGTAATTATAATGTAGCATACTAAAATAATAATTGTTAGTGAAAACAATTATAAAAATAGTTCGTAGTTGTTCTAACTTTACATGAGTATACCTATAAAAAGCAAGAGTTACGTCTGACTGTATATAGTCTACAACTACTTATTTGGTCATTCTCTCGTACTAATTCTATTTACTCGTTTTCTAATTAATGTAGCTGCTCTATACCTGATACATCTCCTCATCTATATTTAATCACTCTAGTTGTTTTATAATTACAAAATAGAATCACATAATATACATAACACAATATTATTTAACAAATATTAGTCAAGTACTTCCATTTTTTCCGAGTGATACGTAATCTTACATGTATTCATTTTCATTATAATGATCAAAACTACAGACAATAGATTTCTTTGACACCTACACAAAATTTTTCTACCTAATCGCTAGTCACGAACAGCACCACTCTACCCCTGAAATCTTAAAATTCCTTTTCGCAAGAAAAATACCAGACCTCGCGTCTGTGTCTTACACGAAGTGGACAACATGATATATGGTTTATCGAGGCTTCGCAACTTTTCCTTTTTCTCCCTTCTAGTTATTTCGGGAACGTAGACGTATTTATGGCGCACCTAAATTTGAAGGGGCGCCAGTGTGTAGTGTTTTATGAAAACCGTTGGTGGTGCAGTCTTGCATTCTGACGGTGGTTGATGTATGGTAGGGTTGAACAATCAGAGATTTTCGAATTTTCTTCTGAAAATCACTTTATTCGTAAAAGTATTTTAAGAAATTCGAAATTATAATATAAAAAACCTTTTGAAAATAAGAATACGCTTGTTCGCAATTTTATTACACGATGATGTAATATTATTAAATGTTGAAATGTTTAAAAAATCTATATAAGTTTTAAAATAAAAATATCTTTTAACATGATATTGTATTTCAACAATACAAACTTAAAATCTATAGCAACTTCGCCATGGGTTATTAAACTTCGTGTTTTCATTGAAATTGTTTGTACATTTTATTTCTCCAAAAAGTTTGTTACAATGTTTCAGTCCATACAATTCCACTTCACTTGTTTACCTTTACGAAACCATAACCATTGTTATTTTTATTTCAAATCACCAAAAAAACATACGTTCAAAACTACCTACACCACTACTGCGAATAGTTTATTCCGAAAACATCGTCTAATTAGAACCTTTCACCATTCCATTATCCTTTTTTCCATCCCCCATGGAACCGGCAAGCATCGCCGTTTTCCTTTCCGCTTTTAAAAATAACGTCTCGCGCCGCGTTAGCCAGGCGTTCAACCGCACACACCAGCAGCAGCAACGTCGCAACTCACACAGCACTTTCCCCCTTAATCGCCCGTTCGCGCGAGCACACCCACACACAGAGAGAAAATCGTCCCCATAATAATCCCCGTCTACGTTCGCGTCCTTAAAAAGCCCATTATATAAATACGCCCCCTAGGGGAATTTCTTATCCCCGACGTCGTGTTTGAAATTTCATCGCGCCACCGTGCTGCCGACGACGACGCCCCCTAACGGACTCGCTAAGTACGCGACGAGAGACAATATCAGGAGGATATGCGCGCACAAGGGAGGGAAAGAGAGACACGGCCGTAGTAATAATAATAAAGATAGCAAGAGAGAGAGACAGAGAGAGAGAGTGAGTATGTGCATGAAGAGACTGTATGTGCGTGTGTATGTATATATGTAGAGGTGAGGGCGAAAGAGAATGGCGGGATGATGGATGGTGCAAGCGAGTGAGCGCGAGAAAATTACGCGTCAGTGTGTCTGCAGCGGTGCAGCTTGAATTAGAGCGGTGAGCGTTATTGGATGAGATTTTGAGGTTAGGTCGTGGAGAGGCAGAGAGAGAGGGGAGCGTTAAAGATATTGTGAATGATTGAAATTAATAACTGCGGCTGTTCTAGCGTGCATGCAAAGTGACGGTTTTGTCAGGGAACTGATGTTTCGTATAATGATTTTATGAAAAGGCATCTGAAAATTATATATATATATATATATATATATATATATATATATGCACGCTTTTAATATCGTTTCGTACACTTTGATGAATTTTATTGTACTTTTAAGGAGTAAATTAAACGACGATTGGTAGTGAAATTCATTTCCAGATAAACTTGTCAACGCATTCCGAATGAATTTATAAAAGTACTGTTGAGAGAGAGAGAGAGAGCGAGCTAGAGCGTATTTACGGAATTTCCACGTTTATTATCTCCTCGAAGCGTTTTGTTACGACTCCCCGAGAGTGACCTACTTGAAAATAAACTTTTTAACAGGGAGATTATATAAGAGAAAAGCGCACTGTGTCCGCGGAAGAATTTAAATTACTGACTTCAGCTTTATTATATGCGTTGCTATGTAAAATTCCAGAATTCGGCTTTTACGGACGTCGAGATCGTTTTCATGAAATGCACACGTATATAATATATGCGAAGGTAAACACGAAACATTAAAAAATTACTCAACTTTTTTTTACTCGCATCTTTACCGTGAAAATGCTAATTTTAATTTTAATAGAAGCTTTTAATTATACAAGAAAATATATTATCAACAGCATATGTATAAAAATATCTTACATCGAGGTTTGAGGTTTAAAAGACAAAAAATAGCAAGACCCAGCAACAGCTCTCCTCTCTCTTTCCACAATCTTTTACATTTCTTATCCAGGACCAAAACCACCCCATCTGCAAAAGTTTGCATCGCAAACCCTTCGCACCGACATTCCCAGGCGAAAATAAACCGCGCGTGAGTCGTCAAACTCTTGGTAAAAAGAGAGCAAAGACGTCCCGATAAAGAAAAAGGAGCAGACGACGTTTCTTTGGCCCCTACGCGAGGGTGGCAAACAACCCCGGCGAGAGGAAACAAAGCTCGCGATAAAAGCGCGATCGCACGCGAATGGGTAATAGAGCGACGCGCGACGCGATTAAAGTGTTCCCGACGGCAGCAGCAGCAACGATTGTCGATGCTTTTATTCGAAATTCTTCGGGTTATAAAAGCCGATTGCGTCAGTTTTTTGGGTTGGGGGTAGGAAAATGTAGAAGTAGACGAAGTTGCATTAATATGGTTGAAATGTTACTTTTTGAAATAATGTTGCTGTGGTGATAGGGTTTCTAATTAAAAATTTATTTTAAATATACTTAAATAGTTACTTATTGTTTGCAGATTTAATACGAAATAAAAAAAATTATTTTATTTCGAAGTTATATACTTATTAATTAATATAATAATATTACGCATAGATTTAGAGTTTTATATAATATAATATAAGTTTATAACAGAAGATTGGCTAAAGTTTCCATTGTTTCATAAATTTAATCAATTGTAAATATTATTTCATTGTACTCGAACAATGCAAACTTCAGACTCATAATATTCAAAATATAATTTACTCACACTGCACAATTGCAAATAAACTTGAATAAAGTCGAATCTTTTTTAACTTCTCAACCTTTTATACGACCGATGATCATCAAAAAAACCTTGCATTTCTAAATTTTCACTCGAACCCCTTATGAATCAACATCTTAAACAGTGCAACCTACACAATAATTCCACATGCAAGACACATTCGCCCTATCCACGCTATACCCCCCCCCCCCGTTTACGCTTAAAATATATCCATTCGAAAGGACAGTCAAGCAGTAGCAACCGCCACCGCCCCCCTGGCGTGTTATCTTGTGCTCCATCTTATCGCTTCTTCCCCTTCCCTTGGCCCCATTGCCTTTTCGAGCCCCTGGGGGGCTAAAAATTTATGGAATTCCTGAGCGCTTTTATACAGAGACTTTTTACTTCCGTCCGCTCGCCTGCGCGTCTCGTGCGCTTGGCTTATTTTTGGGATTGGTGCATAAGAGTAGAAGTGTGTAAGTCGCGTGTATAAATGGATATGGTAGGTTGAAGAGGAATTGATATTTAAGGATGGTTGAGGATGAAATGTTGCGTAGTGGTTTGATTAGTAGTTTTATATTGGTTTTGAGGGATAATGATGGTTTGAAAGGCAATCGAAGGAACTGAATAGTTTAAAAAAGATTTTAGAAAGGGCTTAAAATATATTTTCCATTTATTTTATCGTCTTTTATTTTGACAAGAAAAAGTTACTGCCAATAAATTGGCACAAAGCTTATTCCTCAAACTAATATGTTGATAATAATATGTTGATTTCATTTTTTAATTCTTTATGCCAATATTTAATTGTATGACACAGAACCGCAATGCTTATCAACATATAAATAGACAAAGAAACAAGATAATAAGCCTTGTTTGATGAAAACAAGTAAAATGGTTATCGAGATATCAAGAGATACGTACATACAGACATGTAAAACATTTTTCTCATAATCGACAAATTTCAACATAAGTCACCCGGTACCATATTTTTTAACCTTTTTTGTCTCGAAATTTTTTTTCACCATTCTAAAGTTTCCTCAATAAACAATCAAAAGAAAAATCTGTAAAACTGCTAATCTTAAGATAAAGCCGATAAACGTTTTTAAGTATCTGATAACAGCAAATCTTGACTTTAGTGGTCACTATATATATACACACGTTACATTGCTAATAAATGAAAGCGTTTTACGGCCCATAATCGGAAAATAAATAAAAACCCAAAGATAACGGCCAGTATAAAATTTAAGCACTACTATTAGAAAATAAATAGCTCTCTGTCATTGTTAAGCTTTGTTATAAGATTCATAAATCTTACGTAAAATAAACTTTCTTTATGCCTCTGGACCTTAACAATCACATAACCTAAAATCACTTTTGACTTCCCTTCTACTACCAAAATAAACCATTTTTTTTAACTATCCTTACATATCCACTTCCTTTGATATACGTATACATATTTTTCATTTTATACATAAAAAAAAGACATAAGATATTCCAAATAAAAAAAAAACTTCAACCACTACCCACCCTACTACACCACCCACCCAACGCATCCACCCAAATCGATTCGCCTTTCGAAACCCAAACCGCCTGTGCCTCCTCCTCCCCATCGCCGTAAATAACTCGAGAGGAATCCGAGAGGAGCAAGCAAGCACGCGAGCGCAAATAATTCAGGCGGCTCTCACGCGACTGCGATTATTGCACGATCGATGCGCTCCTGTGTATATACGTGTGTGTGTGTGTGTGTGTGTGTGTGTGTGTGTGTGTGTGTGTGTGTGTGTGTGTGTGTGTGTGT
>JAYJLV010052131.1:0-19587 GCA_036873485.1 Torymus texanus
CAGACACACTTGCTTTCACACGCTCTCAAAAATAAACTACAACTCCGATCCGGCTGAAATTTCGTCTGTAACCGTTTACAGGAAGATACTACACTGTAGTGTATTTCTGGTGCGATAGTGGCACCATCTGGCGGTGAGGCTAGGTACTTGTCAAATGACCTTCGTAATGTATAAAGGGTGCAAAACGGGTACACAAATATATCATCGAATTTTTTCATTTAATCAAAATATGCAATTCAATAATTTTATATAACAATTAATAATTAATTATAATAAAAATATCAATTTTTGCTATTTCATAAGTATTTAGCCAAGTAAAGATTATGCACTAATCCGTGTTTCATGAAAAGTTTAATGCTCACATGTTGAAATTTTTTCTCTTTCTCTATATTCTAAAGAAATTTTTATATGTATATGGTTTTATCATTTAATTTATTTATGTATTCTGCAAATCAATCAAACTGAAAGTGGCAATTATTCATCTCCAAAAAAATTTTTTTATAGACTTTTAAAAAACTATGGAAGTAGCTGTATTATTGGTCACTATCTCAGATTGTCTATATAATAAACGAAGTAAAAAAACGTTGCAGAAATAAAGAGTATAAACATAACTCATGTCACGACTACCGGGCTTCCAAAGAGAGTCAATTTGTGCGATGCCCAAATTTTTTTATTCACAGTGTATTTTGGTTTGTTGCAGGCCTTTGGCTTCGATATCGGCCGCTTCGACAACGTATCTGCTTGGTACACGCGTTGCAAAAAGGCCATGGAAAAATATGGCTTTGAGGAGATCAACGAAGCTGGAGCGCGTGTCTTAGGTGGCTTCTACAAAGGGAATCTGAAGGCTTAAAGTTTTTATAAAAAATTGTAAAAAAAACAGAATATTTATATTACACAATGCTCGTTGATATTAGTTATTGCAGCGTTCGGTAGAACACGGCGTGAGTTCGCGTAGCGCCTTTTTCGCGTAAAGTACGCTTTATTCAACAAGCTCATAACCATACAGTCTCCCGGAAAAAAATAAAATACTTATATTCATAAAATTTTCCCTCCTCTTCCCAGGAGCGCTATTGGATCTTCAAAATGCTTTCTTACGGTGAGAAACTTGGATCGAAAAGAATACCACTATTTTTGCAAAGTTTGTTTTTTCAAAAGTGTAAGTCTTTAACTCTAAAATTCCAAGTTGGAGAAATGAAGAGCTCGCAATAATGCAATTAAAAAGATGGCAGGGAATCACTGGGCGTGCTCTTAGTACTGAGCTGTAGCACGTTATTACGGACGTATTTCGTTATTGCGTGATTTCGTACATGAAAAGTATCATGTATACAATTTTGTATACCTTATTCCTCATAATAAATTTATAGTCTATATTTTATCTTTTCCATTTTCTTATTTACTTTGCAATACTTCCCAGATATTATTAAGTATTTTAATCAAAAACTTCTGATCGAACTTTCATAAAGAAATGAGGGGAAGCAGAATTTTTGCACTACTCACAGAAATTTTATTTCAATCTTTACATTAAAAATTTTATTGATAAATTATAGTATCTTGAAATGTTATGATGGTTTTTATTGTATTGCATATATTTGAGAATTATATTCGAAATATTTTTATGAGATTCTTATATGACCATGTAATTTATTGTTTTTTTGTAGTCAGCCAAAATAAAACTATATTAAATCTAATCTATATCCTACCTAAATCCAATCTAAATCCAATCTAAAATATTTAAGAAAAATGAAAACAACATTAGATTATAGAAAAAAGAACTATTTAAATAGTAGTTATAAGATTGATTTAACATTCATCTAAATGAGTAAATTTTATTTTACGTTAATTATCGTATTATTCCTAAATTACTTTTATTCCAAGAAATTTTAACATATTAGTAAATAAATTCATATTATTGATCGTTGTAATATTGAAAGATAAGTATTCCATGAATTCTGATTTTATTATTTGACAGTACTAGAAGTTAGTTGAATTTTTTTGTAAGAAAAATGTAATTGAAATTTTTAAATTAATTTTATGTTCATCATGAAAGATTTTTGAAATGAGATTTCGTTTACATCATGTAAACTATTATCTAGGTAAACCGCAAAATTTTGTAGCCTTAAACCACAAAATTTAGGCATTTACGTGACTACGTTTGTAATTGAATTTGAAATGAGATATAATACTGCAATGTGTTGTAAACATCAAGAAAAACAATATTAATTATGTCTGTATGTCTAGTATTAAAAAAAATCATCGTATATTATAAAGACGCCTATAAAATAAATATCAAAGTCATGAAACTTAATATTTATCATTTGCTTACATAATATTTATGTAATAATTTATAGTAGTTAAATATCATTAAAATACTTTTCTATAATTTTTGTACTTTATTTTTTTCCGTATTAAACTTTATAGAAGATATTTAACGTTGAACTATATTTATGATGAATTAAAATTTAAACCATATATGAAACAAGTTGTAGATACTTAACAAATTTATTTCTTATATAAAAAATAACTTTTTCCATTATAAACTCAAACATAATAAGTAATAAGTAATATCGAAAAATTTTGTTTTAGTTTAAACTGGTACTACCAAAAGAAATACATCAAATCATAAAAAAACCAAGAATAGCATTTCGTTAATTGCATAATATTCTAAAAGTTTGTTAAAGTTTGAGATGTTGAGTTCATTTTTAGTTTTTAAAAATAACAATCAGTATCCTCAATTGATTTAGATATTGTTATTACATAGTTTATAACAATAAGAAAGGCGTATCGCAATAAATTTGATGCAGTGTGCTTAAGTTTTACGCAGCGTTTAAGCTCCGTTATAATCCAGCTCTCGAAGATACTGCATTCTTCCCGAAGGGTTCGGATGTATATAAAATGTATTTGAGCAATTCTACGGAAATCATCAAACAGCAGATTTTTTGTATTCTTTGAATCATTTTGCATGAATAAAATATCGAGAAGATGGTCGATTGGTTGGCAAGCTTTTTTATGAACTACGTAACTATATTTTTTTTTTAAATGCTGAAAATGATCGTTTTTAAATATAAATCATACTGTCAGAAAAGGCTGCACATATTTAAGAAAAAAACAAAAGTATTTGAGTTTTTATTTGCCTTTTACTCGATCAAAAATTTTGATTTTTTCAAAAGTTCCATGATTTCAAAGATAAGCTTATATTACACAAAATATTATAAAAAAGCTAAGGAGTATTTGTATTCCAATGTATTTAAAAAAAAATAGTGTATTTTACACCAATCTTTAAACTCTTGGACTCATGTAACTTTTGAAGAAATTTGTTATTCTGTAAAAAGCTAATTTATTTAAATGTATAATATTCCCTAGTTTCCTTTTCTTTTTTTGAATGTATATGTGACTTTCTTGCAAAACGATTTATGGTTGAAGAAAAGGTCATTTTTCAAAAATAACTTGTCTTTGGATTCATCGCGGTCACAATGTTTTTGTATTCAGAATGATTCAGAGAAATAAAAAGAATTTGGTCTGGTAGGTATACTATACAATCGATTTTTATTTATTCTTTGTATACCTAGTTATTTGATTCCTTTACAATTGTTTATATGTATATTGATAGCATATTTTTTATCACTTAAATAAAAAGCTATTATCAGAACCGTATGATATTCTGTGCAAACTAATTCACAGGATTATTCAGATTATAGATAATCCAAGAATTAAAGTATATTTCTCGATCTTGATATTTATTAACTTCATGATAAGTTTAAACTACTTGTATAGTTACAAATTGCGCTTAAGAATCAAAATTGCAGACCACTAAAGGTATACGGTTGTATGACTTAACGATTGCAGTAAGCTATACAGACAATCGGAGATACATTAATTTCTGTTCACGTTTTTTCTACGCGACGTTCTTCACTTGCGTAAGATACTTCGACATATTTGCTTTCTCTAAACTTCCGGTGTCTCGTATGCTTATAAACATAAACGTATTTATGAATAATGTTGAACGAACAAGAATATTAAAAAAGTTCATCGGTATCAATTCAATTAGTTAAATGTTATCAATTAATTAAAATGTTTTAAAATACTAGTTTATAAATGTAAAGGAAGATGCCACAATAAAAAGTCATAAATTTTATTCCCTTTTTAATCATAAGTTATTGTGGGCTTATAACAATGAAATCTAGATTGATTTTTCTTTATAAAGTAGTTTTCTTGCATTTTGGAAATTGTGTAATTATTTGTTAACATCATGTAATAACAGCTGCTATTTTCTTACAGGTCATTGAACTCTAGCGATTATGTAGAAGTTATTAAATAATAATCGCATTGCACCAAGAGCATCTATTCGATTTACTAACCTTAAGAAAATCTACTACTTACTTGTTCTATCTAATTGTTTTTTCCAACAAGAAAATATATAATGGGAAAAGTGTGGCAGAAAAATGTTAAGGATTCAGCAAAGCAATTTCGCAAAAATGCTAGAAAATGGATTTATTGCTATTACTCAATGTTTCCTTGGATTCGTTGCGACTTTCGACGTCCAAACCCAAGGTATTATGTCAAGGATGTTTGTTTCTTACCAAGTGATCTATAGATCATATTGTGTTTCTCTACTAAAACTAATGTTCGTGTCCTCCACAACGAGCATTTGCCACTGACATGTGCATTATTTAGTAATGCAACACCTACAATGTAGCAAAATATTGAGGAAAGCAGTTTAGCTGCCTTATACTGCATTTACATTTCATAGAAACTCAGTAGATAATTTACTGATTTAAACAGTAGTATTTGTAGCAATGCAATATCCATTGAATTTTTATTTTGTAATGAAAAATAATATTGAATTTTCTTATTTATTTCTATATCTGAATTGAAAATTATAAGAAACATTTCTTTATGCCGATTATATTATCTTCGTTTTAAGAAAATCTCCCCAAAAGATCTCATATCGTTAAGCACTCAAGATTATCTGTGACAGAGACAGGCTGATTCATTAATTAATTGATAACATTTGTTTATTGACCGTCTCGTTATTACCTCTCAGTGCCTATAACCGGTTCACGTAGGACGAACTAAAATTTTCTCATTTGCGGCCTCTCTCGATGCGCAAGGTACAAAATGAAGAAAAAATAAATCGTTGAATAACTAAAAATGATACACGTAAATATAATATATCACCCGTACCAGAATGTTTATACTCGAGATACGAACTTTTGATACTTAAACCGGTTTTCTTTCGAAAGCATCGTATCAAAATAGTCTTTGTGAAAAGCGGTTTGGAAAAAGTAAATATTTGTTAGAAAGAAAGACGTCAAGCTAAAATTGTAGTATTTGTAAACAATTTCATGTATTATCATGTCTTATGAGTGATATCATCGCTTTAATTCCATATGCTAGAAATGCATATTTACTTGATTGATTTATATCACATCAGTTAAAATCGGATTTAACACAGAAAAATAACATATTTCAGAGAATAAAATAATTTTTATTTATTTTCAGTTTTTCTTAAAACGTTATTTATTGAACGTTATATTCGTATTTATTGAACCATAAAGAAATAGTAAAGAATTCATGAGTAAATCATTTATCCAAAATTATCAATCAAGATACATGAAATAGACAATAATAATAAGTTCACTAACTTCAAATAAACCTTGATTGATTGTCAAATCTTAGATTTTAAAGTATCACTCTGCAAACTCAATTTATCAAAAAGATCTGAGCTCGTAAAATTTGATCAGTACATGTTCCAAGCATTACGCAATTGATAGTACTTTTGTTTAAAATTCTATGTGATTGTATTTCGTTTTCTCACTCCCCCTCTTCTGTACTGAAATGTCACTTTTCCACGCTCTTAATGTCAGAGTAATCGTCGGGACCTCGTCGCATACTTAGAGTCGATTGTGCTCAAAAATGTATCGATTAGGAGCGATATCTTGCCCGGACGATAACAGAAAAAAGCCCGTACTATGGCTTTTAGAGAGTGAACGAAAGAAAAAGATAAGTGGCCGCAACCAATAGGCAGGTAACCACCTGTATTCGACAGCGTAGCGATAGCATTTATATCAGTGTGTATCTCTGTCTGTCTCTGTGTATGTCTGCGTGCATAGCAGCGCTACAAACGATTGGAGAATTGACGGCCGACCGCTCGGACGACTCGCCGACTCGCAGGCGTACAGGACGTTGAGTGTCTCCGCGCGTTCGCCAGGGAAAGAAGAAGAGCAGCGCGACGACTTTCAACTCGGCACCGACACAGTCACATCGTGTTGGCGCTTTGCGAAGGGAGAAGAGAACATTGCGTTGTTGTACCGAGAATGGCGAGGATTTAGTACCGATTTTTAATTCATTGAAACAAACTTAAGTGAGTAAAAATATAATAGCTTTGTAATAATAGTTATTTTAAAGTGATTTACCTCATTATTTCCAACAGATGTAATAAATTACGCAGCTTCCTTTTTTTCGTATCTGAAAATACTGAATTTTAGTTTTGATCTGAAAAACAGCCAAATGCTGAAATATTACATGCATTTACTTATAAATCTATATATATTTAAGATAGATGAACAGATCTAACTTTACAGGTTTCACCTAACATTGTTTCTTTCCAAAATTCTTTTATTACAATAGAGTTATATTTTGTAGAATTACGTCTTTTAGCGTTCTAAACTTTTGGAAAAAGACATTTTTTATTCAATAAATAATTAATCTTATATGATAAGCAAATTTATTTTAAAAACATGTTTTTCCAATAAATATTGATAAACACACTTTTTTCAATTAATATTCATAAACTCGATTATTTATTATGAATTATTTTGTTATTTTTACCCTTGATAATTAATTAATTTGTAATAACTGTATAATTTTATCTCATATGAATAAAAGAATTTTTATCATTAAATTTGATCATATCAACGATCATTTAAAATTTAAGTATATAGTATTCTTTTAACCCTTTCAGTCACACAATAAAATTCACAAAAACTCATTATTTGGCATATATTTGCTTATAACAATTATAAACAATTATGAATTGACATTGACTTTTACTTTCTGAATATGAAAGGGATAAAATCATTTGTCACGTATTTTTTGCTTCCTCCTAGAGGAAGCTTTGTGATAGTAATTTTTTTAGTTGTTGTAAAAACATGTTATAAATGTTTTGTTAGGAATCAAAATACATGATTTTTGAAAAATGGATGTATGTGTGTGTACGCCTGGATCTGAGCTTCTATTCAGTCGATTTTAACTGGACAGGTATCATTTTTTTGTTTTTTTGTGTGATGGTGGGTCAAAAGGCCGTTTTTTGATTGGGCCGATGCGTTTTTGTTTTATTTCAAATTTTCTCAAAATTTATTTTTGCTTGTTTTTAATGATAGGACCGAGATATTTTAATCGAATAAGTAGCATTCGAAAGAAAATTAAAATACCTATATTTAAAAAAAAGAAGATTTTCTAGCTATCACGGTTTTTTTGTTATTAACAAAAAAGGTGTTTTCTTTTTAAAAAGCTTATAACTACCAAACTAAACGGTCAATTTTTTTAAGGAAAATCATGATAATGTAGAATATAAATAGCAATAATTTTTAAAAATTTTAATTCATTCTGTTGGTTATTTTTTGAGAAAAAAATTGAAAAATGAAAAAAATAAGTTTGTATGTCCAACGATTACGGGAGTAAAATTGTCTTAATCGCTTCAAAATTCTTTGTAGAGGTAGATTATGAATAGCTCTCGGCCGTTTTTTTGGGCAAAATCAATATTCCATAAATTTTAGAGGTATGTGAGGTTAAAATTTTGTAGCTTTTTTTTCAAATCGTAATTTCTCGAGAACGGCTCTATGTATCTGAATCGGATGGGTAGCATTCAAAAGAGTATTATAATATATATATATATATATATATATTCTTTTTCTAAAAAAAAAATTTTCTAGTAATATGTATTATTAAAAAATTACTGCAATTGTCAATTGACTTTTCTCTTCATTGCTGCCTGTATGGTCGTTTCTTTCACAGTCTTACAACGAGTTTTCAATCATTATATGAGCGAGATTTTAATTATCTTAATTAATTAAAGGAATCAACAAATTAAGTTTGAGGAAGCCACGAGCCAATGAATTGGCAGCGGTTTTTTATTATTCATTATATTAAATAACATCTCAATTGCAATATCTAAAATTTTTACAAACCTTACAAATTTTGTGGTTTTTATCAGAATATCAAGCAGTACGTAAAAGAAGACTTTCAATTGATGAAGATGTTCTATAGTTTAGTCGAAAGCTTAAGAAACTTGTAAAGTAAAGGAAATTAAAAATAACCTTTAAAAATAAAATTAAAAGTCAGTACATTGTAAAAAAATGTTGAACCTTGCAATAATAGCCTAGAAATAAAAAAAATTTGTGTAAAATTATTTTACGATTACATTCCTGAATTCTAAAATAATCGGTGGTATGAGCGCATTTGGGTCATATATCAAATACATTTTATTGATAAAATACTTACAATCAACAAATCAATTTTGACTGAATAAAGACTTCTTTCGGTCATTAGATCGATCATTAAAACGGTCATTAGAACTTTTGTCAAAAGATAAAAAGTCGATATAAAAAACGATTTATCCAGAACATAAATTTTTTTCTTTATTAAGTTTTGGTTAAAGTTTGCAGAAATTGATGATCTGAAGCCTTTTTCAGCTTTCAAATCTCATACAATAATTTATAATTTATATAGTAAATTAAAAAAGGATATTAATAAAAGGAATTAGCTAACTAAGTTCGAGGAAGCAATAAGCTAATAAATTAACAGCGTTTTTTTTATTGAACAATTGTTCATTAGTAATTTAAAATTATTCCATTTATTATTTAATGTTTTTCAACCTTATATTTTTTAGGATGTCGAACATTTCGAAGAAACTTTTGGTAACCATTTTACTGACGGTACTTATTGCCAAAGTAATTTGTCAAGAAAAGAAAATTGTAAATAATCAAGAAAAAGAAAATGAATACAGATTGCCAACTTCCATAATACCCACGAACTATGTTATCCAGTATACGGAGGTGGATTTTACAAATTTCATGTTCACAGGTTCAGTGAAAATTACTGCTCAAATAGAAAATAATACACAGGAGATTGTTCTTCATAAAGGAAAGTTTATAGACATTAAGATGGTCAATTTAACAAAACAATCTTTAGAACTCCCTGTGAAATATTCGTATAATGAAAAAACTGAGAAACTTACTATTACAACTCAAGAGCAGAAATTTATTAAAGGAGATATTATCGATATTAAATTAAATTTTACTGGAGTACTAAGAGACGACATGATTGGTTTTTATCGAAGCTACTACTATGACAAAGGAAATAATATAAAGTATGTTGTTTGCTGCAGTAATAATTATTTTTACGAAGTCATTTAATGAATAAAATTTTCATATTTTTTTAAGATGGTTAGCAAGTACGCAATTCGAATCTACTCATGCAAGACACGCCTTTCCGTGTTTTGATGAACCAGCTCTCAAAGCTACATTTAAAATTAGTATTAAGCTTCCATCAACGGATTATATGTGCCTGAGTAATATGCCTAGTAAACTAGAGAAGTATGTTGTATTCAAATTTTATAACAAATACCTATAAGTAACTTGTAAATGCTCTTTTATTTTCATAACTAAAAAATAAATTACAAAAACTTTTAGAAAATTTTTTATGAAAGAAAATGTTCTACAATCTTATTCACAGCGACATCTGCATATTTAAGGAATCCATACCCATGTCAACATACCTCGTAGCTTTCGTCGTTTCTGATTTCATTGCCATACCCAACTTTGATAAAACTGTCAAAGTCTGGACTAGGCCGAACGCCATGAATCAGGCGGAATACGCGGTGGGCATCGCAGACAAAGCTATTAAATATTTCAGCGAATTGTTCGACTCACCTTACTACAAGCAGATTCCCAAGATGGACTTGGCCGCGATACCGGATTTTTCCGTCGGCGCCATGGAGAACTGGGGTTTGCTCACCTTCCGCGAGACGGCCGCCCTATATGACAAAGAGGAGTCATCCTCCGTAGCCCAACAGAGGGTCGCCTCGGTCATCGTCCACGAGTGCGCGCACATGTGGTTCGGCAACCTCGTCACGCCCAAGTGGTGGAGCTATCTTTGGTTAAGTGAAGCCTTCGCCAGATATTACCAGTACATGGCCACTAACGAGGTAAAGTAGCACAAACCTGTTGGAAAAAATTGTTTTTTTTTTTTACATCGGAGCAAATGCGTGGACTGTTAATGATGCTGTTTGTGAATACTTAGTTATTTTAATGCAAAGTACTGTAACTTTTTCGAACTGCAATACTGTAAATACTTGTAAACTGTATTACTTTCTTTGTAGGGTAAGTGCTACAATTACTTTATTCGAGTCCGTGATAATTTACCATTTTCAAGCATCGTAAAGGTGAATAAACAAGTGGTCATTTCATAAAAATGCTGTTAAATCATAACACGTTTCACTTAATAGTTAAAAATTATATAATTATTATTTCAATGATGTTAAAGGGCTCACTAGTTCTAGCACTTGCACGACACGTTCACATAAAAAAATAATAAATATGTGTATATATTATTAGTATGCATATGCACTTCGAAACATTATTTTTTTAATGGAAAAGGCTTTATTATTTATATTTAATTTTTTACCTTTATGTAAAATATGCAACTATTCAAATCAATTGTCTATTTAGATCGAACAAAACTGGGAAATGGACAAGCAATTTGTAGTAGAGCAGCACCAATCCGCCCTAGGTGTCGACGCTGTCAAGGACTCTGTGGCAATGACAAGGCCTGCAGTAACACAATCAGAAATCGCTAAAATGGGAGGTACTATTACATACAATAAAGGTGCGAGTATAGTGCGAATGATGGAACTTGCGTTTGGAACAGGAAACTTTTACAATGGTCTACGTGATTATCTGAAAAAGAGGTAAATAAAATTACTATTAAAATCTTAACTATATATAAATAGAGAAACAATGATATCATTTTATATAGGGCCATATGCATATAACATAAACAGAGATATATTAAACCTCAAATCGTTAAGAAGCGATTCAGATTCAATTCTTTTATGAATTGCAAAGGTTGAATAGTAATTAAAATTCTGAATTCTACCGAATCGTTAATTTTGAATAGCGAAATGTAATGTTTAGATTGTAGTTCAAATTCAAAATTTTGACTAAGAAAATTTATTTATTATCAAAATATAGTACATATTGTACAAATTTTAAATAGTAAAAGAGGATCGCTAATCATTTGCAAACTTATGAAAATTAAATCATAAATTAGATTCTCTGTCTAAAAAATATTGCAATTTATTTTTCGTATCATACAATAAGTCGTAAATGATACTAATAAATGTTTTATCCAAAATCATTCTTTAATCTTATTTATTTCAGAATTAGAAAATTATTCATTTCATAAATCAGTTAAATTTAATATCGACTGATTTGGTGAATCATTGCTGTAGTAATTACTATTAAATTCTCATTTCATTTGATTTGTGAGAAAATATGAAACTGATGGCCATACTGTCAATTTATACTCTAAGATGTTATTTATCTGTACTTTTCTCAGTCCCGAGCATGTATATATCCACAATGTATTATAATTTAAATGTTTCGTCAGCTCTCGGAGAATCTTTTTTCGAGAAACGAGTTTTAATGAAAATTATAATATATTGTGGATATATACATGCTCGGGACTGAGAAAAGTAGAGATAAACAACATCTTATAGAGTATAAATTGACAGTATGGCCATCAGCTTCATATTTTCTCAAGTTAATCAAGTCTGTCATTAGCATCTTTTGGAATCAATCATTTGATTTGTGTTTTATTTCAAGAGTCAAGTCCATTGAATTTGTCAACATTCGCGACTCATACTTTCCTTCAGAGCGTTCATGCGCTACTTAATTGCAATTCATTTTATGAATTGAATGAAGTTATTTATCAATGTAAAAAATTTTTAGTTTTTCAAAGCAAAATAAGTGCTAGTTTAAATTAAAATTAGGGTTATTTGCGGTCGACTTAGACAGAACACCATATCTGAATAATATCTGTTGAGGCTATAATATATAAATATTGTAATACATATAAAGCTTAAATGTTATAATACAAACAAAAATAATAAGAGCTTAAATAAATATTACAGAAGTTACAAAACAGCTACGCCTGACAATTTATGGGAAGCTCTACAGGTTTACGTTGAAGATGACGTTAATGTAGCGAAAATAATGAAGGTGTGGACCGAAGAACCGGGTTTTCCAGTCTTATCGGTGAAAGTTACATCTGGAATCTTTAAGTTATCTCAACAGAGGTTCTTCCTACGACATGTAAATGACGTACCCACAGAACCACTTTGGTCGATACCGATAACGTGGACATCTTCGAAGAACCCAATCCAATCAACAAAACCAGTTACCTGGTTATCAATTAGAGAAAAAACTATAAACACTGCTGACGCTACCGCTGATTGGGTGATATTTAACGTAAAATCTGCAGGTGAGCATAAGATAGAATAGAATTTTTTTTAAATTATTTACATTGTCAAGTAGAAATATAATGATCCAAACATTTTTCAGGTTTCTATCGAGTCAATTATGATCAGAATTCATGGAACAAAATAATTAATCTTTTAACTGTTGGCGATTTTCAAAAAGTTGACGTATTAAATCGGGCAGCTATAGTAGATGATTTACTAAACCTTGCTCGCGCTGATCTCGTTGATTATGAGACTGCGTTCCGAGGAATCCAATATCTAAAAAGGGAAACCAATTATCTACCTTTTAAATCAGCATTCAATGCTTTAGATTACTTAATAAGAAAATTTAGCAGCCATCCAGAAAATGAAATTTTTAAGGTAAAACTTAAAATAAAATAATATGCTCTTAAATAAATAATTTATAAATTTATCCTTCCTTCATTGTATGAATGTTGATGCATTCTAACGTAATCTTATAATTCTGCAGGAATACATAGGATCTCTCTTTTCAAATATTTATGAAAAATTAACGTACTATGATAATGATAAAGATAGTACATTAGATATTCTACTACGGCAAGAACTTAATATTAGAGCTTGTAGCTTTAATCATCCTAAGTGCATTTCTGAATCCGAGAAACTGTTTTCTAAATGGCGTAAAAATGGAAATCGGTAAGGAAATATGATAAATAATGGAAAAATGAAATTTAGAGAACATGCAATTTTTTTTTAATAATTTAGGTATAAGTATTTTTACCGACAATTTGAATTTTAATACAATGTAATGACTTCTCTGTTGTTATTTAGCATTCCAAGAAATCAAAGAGCCGCTGCTTACTGTACTGCTTTAAGGCACGGTACTCAAGACGATTTTGAATATCTGTTAAACGAATATCGTACTAGCAACGTAGCCGCAGAACAAATAACTATTTTGAATGCATTAGGATGTTATAAGAACTATATTAAACTTGAAAGGTTCGTATGACCTAGAATTATAAAAATATGACTTAATCATCACATTTCTTTAATATTATCAATGGATCCAAAATAAATGAAAATTAATAACATAATGATATTTTTAGTGAATTAATAAATGCCTTAGAAGATCCTATAAAAAGTTACATTCGTAAACAAGATATTTCATCATTTTTCAATTCCGTTTATTCAGCGAGCAAAGAAGGAGCAGTGTTTATAATAGAATTCGTTGAAAAATACCAGGATAAGATCTTTAAGTAGTAAGTTGTTTGAAAATATAATCATTATTTCATACATGAACAAAGAATTATTTTGGTGTACAGCAAATAAATTATTTATCATTAAGAAATCATACATTATAATCTTGTTTATTTTATAATATGAGTTCACCGTTATCAATATAAAAAATTATGTTTATTTAGTGAAATTTATTATACACATTTCTGTGAAATAAGATAATATAATTATTTACATATGATCAATCTATAATACCTCATACTTTGCGATAATGTTTTTCAGTCATAAAAGTTACGACGAAATCGGAAGCATCATATCTGGAGCGCTGCAAAAGTATCCAACAAAAGAGACAATCGGCAAAGTGGAAGATTTGATAAAGCGTAAACCCCAATTCATAGAAACCATCAGCACGTCTCTGCAGAAAAGTGTGGAACTCGCAAAATACGAGTTGCAATGGTTTGAAACGAAATCACCCTCTATTATTAAATGGATAAAGACTGTACGCGAACAAGAGAATACAGTTTTCTACCGCCTCCCCGATAATATCATACCCAGCTCATACACGATCTTTCTAACTCCCTATTTCGAGAAATTCACATTCGGCGGCAAGGTTACGATTATTGCCAAAGTAAAGTCAGCCACGAACACAATTGTGTTACACACGTATCAACTGGACTTCAAGCAAAATAACGTTAAAGTCTCACAATCAGGACAATCGGGAGCTTCAACAACAGAATTACAAGTAGACAATGTCAGTGCAACAGAAAAGTATCACTTCACGAATATCCAGTTGAAGAATACCATCGCAGCCGGTTCAGAAATCACTATTGAGATAAGCTATACGGGCCAGTTGAATACAGAAATGAGGGGCTTTTACAGAAGTTCTTACAAAGTAGACGGAAACACGAAGTAGGGCAGATCAAATCTGGAATTAAATATTTTGCTTATTAAAAACACCAATTTACACTAATATGATTTAGTAGCTTCAAGATATTGCATTCTAGAGAGATTTTTTAGTTAATTGGTTCTTTCTATCTAGATGGTTAGCTGCAACTCATCTGGAGCCAGTAGGTGCGCGCAGAGTATTTCCCTGTTTCGACGAACCCGCATTAAAGGCCACTTTTGACATAAGTGTACAGGTGCCCGATAACTATCATGCCATCTCCAATATGAAGTACAAATCAAAGAAAAAGTAATATATGTATAAATTTTTTAGCGAATTTAAATAATGTCCAATAAAGACAACTTGACTATAAAGCTCATACTATGGGCCAACAGAGATATCGCAACATTTCAATGATTTATTGTTAAATTTCAGCAATCTCTGGGTCTTCGAGACGACACCGGTAATGTCGACGTACCTCGTGGCCGTCGTTGTCAGTGATTTCGAGTCACGCGTTGACAACAATTACGGTGTTTGGGCAAATCCCCTGGTGGCTCATCAACTGAACTACTCGTTGAGCGTCATGTCACCCGTCATCAACTTCTTCGAGAAGAAACTTGGTCATGCCTACACTCTATCCAAGATGGACATGGTCGCGTTACCGGACTTCTCGTCGGGCGCGATGGAGAACTGGGGCTTGCTCACCTACCGCGAAACCAACATGCTATATGACCCGAAGACGATGTCGAGTCTACCTGCCAAACAATCGATCCGCAACGTCATCGCCCACGAGATTGCGCATCAATGGTTCGGCGATCTCGTTAGCCCGCATTGGTGGGACTACCTCTGGCTTAGTGAGGGTTTCGCCCGATACTTCCAGTATCACGCCTATGCCGAGGTTGGTATATCTCTACAGCATTTTCTATCTCGTGCTTTTTACACCGATTTATTGATTAATTCAGACTTTTTCACAATTACACAAGAAATTTCATTTGATTTGAAAATTTTTGTGATAATCGAATCATTATAAATGATTAACTTATCTTAACAAGAAGTAATCGTTGTTTATGCATGAAATTTACTGTGTAATAAAATTATTATAAAATTTAATATAATAATGATAATTTTATATCCGTATAAATGATAAAACTTGTGGATATAATTGGATGTATTATCAATAAATAACAACCATAATTTAAAAGTATCGTTAACACTCCGATATAAATTATTTGGTAGTACTAATATACTATTTATGATTAATTATACTTTCGTATTCATGACAGTTTCAAATTCAATATAAGTAAAACTTACCCAAATCTAAATATTATTTTTCGTTCGGAAAATATCAATTAACATTGTAGCAAATTTCAAGTTTTTTCAATATTTTCTCAAATACCTCGTTTGGAAATTTCGTGCCACCTACTAGCTCCTCCCTAGTTCATTGCGCACTCGGCTACGCCCTCACAACACCAACAAGTTTACGAGTAGTAATTATAATCAAGCCTTGTTCCGTTTCACTCTTTTTGCTTTTTCTCTTACGCGGCATGGAAATCCCTTCACGAGAAAATAGAGTAAACGAGCCAGTAGCTACGTCACTGAAGACCACTTTTTCATTAGTGAAAATAGTTTTTTTCACAAAGATCAGAGTGAACGTGGACGGATTCACGAAGCTACGGAAATAAATAGAAAGTGAAAACTCGTCGTCCATTATTGATTAAAATATGAGTTTTTAATTACTTTTGCTTTTAGTAGATATAATAAATTAACAAGTTAGGGAATATTTTTATAATTTTTGGCAAAGAAATTTTTGCCTTTATTAATATTATTCAAATTAAATTCTAAATACAATTAATTTTAAATTATAACGCTAAACATTTGTAATAAATTGTATTGTATTATTATTAACCTTTCAATGTATTTAGGATGAAAAATCATGGAACTTAGAAACTCAATTTGTCGTTGATCACTTGCAAACGTCAATGACAACAGATGCATCTACAGGGACACATCCCATAACCGACAGAGTCAATTCTCCTGGTGAAATCAGAGCCATATTCGATAAAATATCGTATGCTAAAGCTGGCAGTGTCATCAGAATGTTAGAAAAATTAACTGGACCAAAAATATTTTATGCTGCTTTGAGTAGCTATCTCGAGGAATCGTAAGAATTGTTATCATTAATTTCATTTTCCTGCAATAAATCAACATACATGGACAATATTAATGCAAAAATCATTACTTTTTTTATATATTATACTTTTTTCAAGTATTGAGAAAACAAATCTTGATATAAATTTAATAAATATATTTATGTTTTACAGTAAATTTTCAACGGGTACTCCAGAAAAACTATTTGACGCCTTTCAGAAAGAAGTTGACTTAGACAAATCCATTAAATTAAACGTAAAAGAAATTATGGATAGTTGGACAACCCTGACTGGTTTTCCTGTTTTAAACGTCAGTTTTACTGGTAACCAAGTGAAATATGCTCAAGAAAGATTTTATCTGAGACGCTCAAAAAAAGATAATGCTACTTGGATCATACCATTAAATTGGGCAACTAAATCTTCTCCTAATTTTGCTGATACCAGAAAAATTGAATTATTGAATAGCAAATCAGGCGAGCTCACAATAGAAAATGCCGATAAAGATTGGGTTATTTTTAATTTACAACAAACAGGTAAAGTCTTTTTTTATTAACACGTTGAATAACTGCGTAAATAAGACCACAAGTATGAATAAATACCTATGTTTTTTATTTTATATTAATTTCTTATATTTTTTATTAACAAATTTACTCATATTTAAATAATTATATCACTATATAGTGATAAAGAAATATTTTATTTAGTTATGTGTAGAACTCTACAGAAAATCCACACTTCGAGGGTATCGGAGCGCCGGAGTGACTAAATCGACTCTTCAAAATTTTCTACGGAAAATTAAGATTTAGTTAAAACTTTAGAAGTTAACGCAAAATCCAGTAGTAAAAAATAACATTTTAAACATTTTCTTTTTTTAAACACAATTTGTATACAGATACTTGAGTTTGAGAGGATACTCTAGGCTTCCATTAGTTTTATACATTTCTCATTGATTTCTTATTGATACTCTGAGCAGTCATAGACATAAGAACATAGTCCTTTTCATAAGAAAAATAAATGTATTGTTAGAACAACGTCATAAGACTGCCTTCGTTGGTCAGAACATTTTCTCGTTTATTGTATAATCTATAGAATAAGAAAAAATTTATTGCAGGATGGTGTCTCTAAATTAAAAAAAACTTATTTTTACCACTCCAAGTGTCGACTTTCTGCAGAGAAAGTTAAATAATTTGATCTACATACAACTTTTGAAAATATTGAATGTTTTCTCTATCCCACTTTATTCTAAATCTTTATTTTTTACTTTAATTAATATACAATTCGATAGGTTACTACAGGGTCAATTATGACAAGATCATGTGGCGTCGCATTATCGACGTTTTGAACGACTCTGAGAATTACAAACTCATTGACGAAATCAATCGTGCTTCCCTGATCGACGATCTGCTTAACCTGGGGCGTGCCGGCTTCGTCGATTACGAGCTCGTGCTCGACGGCCTAAATTATCTTCGTCACGAGACTGAATATGCACCGTGGAAAGCTGCACTCTCAAACTTAGCCTATCTAAACAAGCGCTTTACTGGCCGTCCCGAGATCTTCAACTCGTATAAAGTATGTACTCGGACAATCCGTGATTACATGGAATATTTTATCATATTTACATGACTGACCAATCTACATTTACAGATTTATTTGCTAAATCTACTGGAGACAAATTTAGAGAGACTGGGATTCGAGGATAAGGAAACTGACCGACATCCTGACATTTTATTAAGAAAACTCGTCGTCGAATTGATGTGTCAATTGGAACACGAGAAGTGCATTAAGAAGGCTACGGAGCTATTTCAGCAAGAACGAGTGGCTAAAAAAATGTGAGTATATACAATTCATCATCAATCAATCAGTGATAATTCAATCTAAATATACGTTATTATTTATGTAATGAGCTATTTTATTCATCCACGTTCATTGGCTTATAGTGTGCTTCCAAATCAACGACCCTTCGTTTACTGTACAGCTATTAAAATTGGGACAAACGATGATTGGGAATATCTGTGGCAGAAATTCTTAGAGTCGAATTATGCAACTGAAAGACTGACTATATTAACTGCTCTCGCATGTTCTAAAGATAAAACTAAATTAGAGAAGTACATAAACTTACTATACCAATTGCGTTATATATATATGAAATAATTGCATACAATCATGTAATAAATATCATCTTACTCTTTAGATTGTTGACCGAAGCAATTACACCTGACTCCGAAATTAGGCCCCAAGATGCTAAGAAAGTATTCACAAATGTTATTGATAACGGTATTCTTGGTATAAATGTCATGCTAGATTATATTGAAGCTAATTATAAAAGAATATCTGAAGGGTAAATATTTTAATCTATACCTATAATTAATTTATTTTTGAAAGCATAATTTAAAATATATACATTTTTTATTGTGTAGTTTAAACGACGGCAGTGTATTGACGAGTGTATTTAATACTATATCAAAAAGATTGTCAACAAAAGAACTGATGGAAAAGGTAACTTTATATAAAAGATTATTGTGTATAGTTCATATAATTTTAAAGTTTTTATTAACTTTTTTTATTACTTTTCAACATAAAATTTTGATATACTTTGATATCATTGTAAGTTATGTCTTTATTAAGTACTATTAAGTATTAATTTAGTACGTTGAAAATTTTTTCATAAAACACGATTTAAAATAAATTGTTTCCTCAAAGAGGAGGCTTTGTAACGGTGAAAAAAATTTTTGAGACAAAGAAGTTAAAACCACTAATTGATCTCATTTTAAGGAATATTAGGTTAAATTTTTAAGAGATTATTACAATTTTTTTCGAGAAAAAAA
>JAYJLV010052152.1:0-19584 GCA_036873485.1 Torymus texanus
AGAGAGAGGGAGAGAGAGAGAGAGAGAGAGAGAGAGAGAGAGAGAGAGAGAGAGAGAGAGAGAGAGAGAGGACGAAGGTAAAGCTTGATTGCGGAATTTTTCGCGCGCGTTGTTTTGTCGAGGCTCGTCCGCGGTTTGCACAGCCGGTGTTTACGCTGGGGAGGTTGACTTGTTTGCCGAGGATTATGGGGATGTTTAGTGCGGGAATGCACGGAGAAAAATTTTTCTACGAATAAAGCAGAGTGTATTATAGAGGTGTTCGAGGTTCTTAGAATGGTTTAATTGTATATGCGAAATTATTGATATACGCGTTTATAAAATATAACGATACGTGTTCAGATTTAATCAAGTATTTAGTCGTTATATGCGACAAAGTCAATTTTTAATTTCCAATCCTTACGTTAGAATTCCCGCGTTGTTCTAATTAAATTTTTAATTTCTATCGTCATCGTCGCTGCTCGAGCATATAACTTGGAAAATCAATATGCGCTGAAAATTAAAAGAGAGAGGTGGGGTTTAAAAAAAAAAAGAAAAGGAACGAAGACACTGGAAAAGTGTCGATAACGCCGTATTATCTTACACTTTGCCCGCATGTATATATCCTCTCTTTAGCAAAAAACGTGAGATTAGAACAGCCACAGCTATTAATAAAACTTTAAAAATAATAAAAGCGCTACAAAATACCTATACACACACTCTCTCTTCGCCAAGATAAAATAATCCTATAGGATAATTATATATATACACACACACACACACACACACACACACACACACACACTTATAGTGTTCGCCTTTTTATTTATCAATATAGCGCAGGCGTCCGTGCGCGATTCAACGACCCGCGATGGCTGTAGTGGTGGCGGGAAGGTACATCGTCATCGATTTTTCAGGAAAAAGCACGCGCAAGCGCGCACCGACTCGACGAGGTTGCGGAAGGTCGAGGCGAGAGTGTGCGAATAGGCGAGTAAGAGAGAGAGAGAGAGAGAGAGAGAGGCGTCAAAGGATCGCCGCGGCCGAGCGGACTCGCCCTTTATCTACTTGAGCGCGCGCTTGAAGAGAGAGAGAGAGAGAGAGTAGCTGCAGATGAGCCAAGTGGTAACGTCCCTGGCAAGGTCGGCCAAGCGTCGGGGCATCGTGCGCTGTAATAACATCTATACAGGCACGTGTGAGACTGTGGGTTGAGGCTCTTTTTTTTAGATTCACACGGTGTATTTTTACAGGTTGGTGTATTTTCATTGGGAAATATCTGATTTTATTTTAACCCTTTACGAGACATATTTTTTTTTTTAAATGTGGTTTTTCAGGCTTTGTTAATTTATATGAACAAATTAAGGCAAATTGGAAACAATCTACATATGAACTTTGGTACTGTAACACGTGAAGATCGTAAAATTACAAAAAAAAAACAAAAATTCGATTAATTTGAATAAATAGCATTTTTAAATCACACAAACGTGTTTGTTAAAAGATTACATACGATTATACCACTATGCAGAAAAGGGTTAATATTAACGGACACTCTGGGCTGCTTTAAACATTTTTTCTGTTTGCATAAATACGAATTATCTTCTACAAAAAGCCATATACGTGCGGTTACACAGCTTTCTTGTTAATCAATTTCCATTCCAAGTATTGTCCAACCTGGAATTGTGCTGTATTACCATTTCACGAATTGTACCCCACTAGTGAGTTTTTTATTTCGCAGAATAATAAAGCATTTCCAAAAAAAGCCATATCCATTTCTCACTGTACCGCCAACATATCCGTGTCAACTTTTTCAGTCGCGTATGTGCTCCGAATTCCAATTCACAATCGAACGCAACAACGTATATTTCTCTCTTCGATCTGCGTTATCTCTCGTTCCCCTTTTCTCCTGTGACGATCGTTGGCGTAACAACGTCAGCTTTGAAAATTAGCCATTAGGTGTATATAATGCGCGGATCAGGGGTCGACATAGGACGCAAGTACGCGTGCACCCGGGAGAGAGAGAGAGAGAGAGAGAGAGAGAGAGAGAGAGGATCATTGATGCAATGCCAATGTGGGTGGCATGTTTATTGCACGCTCAAAGGTTTTCTTCCACGAATTTCAGCTTGGCTTGTTATTGAATTGCGAATGAAATTGCTTGGTTGTAAAGATAACTGGTTGGTCTACTGTGCGCTACTTAAGTGTGAATCAGTGAGATTTTATACTGAGAGTCAGTTGCAAGTATATGGTTGGGAAAATATTATAATTTACTAGAATTTCAGTGCTGTTGCAGGAGGAGTTATTTTAAAAGAGTAGGAGTATATGAGGTGCATCAGATGGAATTATTCTATTACAGTTTTATCATTTTTGAAGAAGAAAAATTTTAAAAGGCTAAAAATATTTCAAATTTATCTCGAGAGTTTTGTAATGGAAATTATCTATACTTTTGATCGATTGATTTTCTCTTATTTTGTGAGTAAAAAATAATTATCATTTTTTTTGGAGTTTTTCGATATTTTGTACGTCACAGAGAAAATTTCTTGTATCTGTTAATTTAATTCGGAAACATTTTTCACTTCTTATTTTTTTTTTTTAACGAAAATATCTCACGTTTTCTATAAGTTATAGTTTTTATTTGTTGCACATGAAACAAGAAAAGTTGGTTATATTTCTTAAAAATAATTTGTTATAATTAGTATTTATTGAAATGAATTAATATTTTTTTATAAGCATTTTGTATATTACTACTACAAAGTTATTTTTTACTTTATAATCAACCGTCAAGCTTATTTTGAGATAATTTTTGTTTGTTATATGTGAAATTTTAATACATAAATAAATTAATTCGAGGAACATGGCTGACAGGGCAGATTTTTCTTGTAAAATAAAAATTTCATGTAAATTTTTTGATTTTTCTTGTAAAATCTCTAAATTGGTTATATTTGAAATGAATAAATTACAAGTACGTTATAACGAAGCTAGGAAATAACAGAAACATAATGAAACTTGAAATGATTCTCTTCTTCGCGGAAAACTTAATTATAACATTGTCATTTAAATGTTTGTTGCATATTTTAAACAAACCTTTTTAATTCAAATGAAACAAAACAAGAATGAAAAGATGGCTTATTATATTTCGAAATTAATTTAACAATGGAATTTTCCTGTAGTAGTTGTGCATATACTATGTGCAATAAAGAATGCATATTTTCAGAAATTAAATTATTTATCTTTTATTTAATGAGATTAAAATATTTGAAGTAACTAATTTAAAAGAATGAAAATGTAATTTTCCTGTTTACTAAATTATACTGTTTGTCCATCCTCGCTTTGTTCTAATTTCCATAAGATTAAAAAATATAACTTTTATATTTAACAAGTTTTATTGTAGTCCTATATAAAAATTCTATTCATCCCCACTTACACCTACCGACACAAATCCCAACAATCATCTTCCACCGACGAGTATCACAAACTGACCATCTCACCCGGGCATCCTCAACTACATTTTCACCGGAAAGACCAACAGCAACATTCGGTATCAATCCAATCGAACCACGCGATGATTTAGAAATGTCAAAATAATTGATCACCAACTTCATTCCTCTCTCACTCATTCCCCCTACACACCTATATACACAACATCAGTTTATTAATTCGCCTGCTCGTACAGCTGCAGAGGATGCTCGTATGGCTATCTCTCGGTATACTTCTCCATAATTATTAATTGCACGTCATCGAAGCGACTGGACCTGGTTGATTGAACAATGAGCGAGGTGCGCTAATGACCAGTTATACCTTCTCCCTCCCCTCCCCGTTTGCGTATGTATATAATACGCGCGCGCCTACCGCATATATGTATAGCAGAGAGAGAGAGAGAGAGAGAGAGAGAGAGAGAGAGAGAGAGTGAGGGGGAGAATGTACAGGCTGAATGGTTGTGCTAAAGGGTATTGGCATGGATCTAATCATCGCGGATGTTTGGGGATTACGTGACATAGCGAGCTGCACGCGTGCTTGCGCGAGCGTGTGTTATTTGTGCGAAAGTAAAACTGCGTCCAACGGATTCGTGTCTATGTGATTTCGAATTGTTATTATTCCCGTATATATGTACGTGGGTGAATTAGAACTTTAGTATTTTGGCTTTTCGTATAATAATTAATATTGAGATTACGAGATATAGTTGGAGTTTAATACAGTATATGATATAATTATTTAGAAAATAGCTTTAAAAGGAAAAATTTAAAGTTATGATTTTTTATTTAAATATATAAATAAGAGCGTTATTTCGCATATGATTTAGCCAAAATTGACAGTATATAGAAATTTAAAGAAATCGATTTTTTTATAGTACTATATATATATTACTGATTTCCCGTTGCACTCGTGTAATATCGTTATTATACCGCGGATCTCCGCAAAAAGATTTCCCCCGACAATCATTATCAATCACACGCGAATTACGCAAATAGACCGCGAGGCATTATATTAAAGCCTGCAACTAGTTTACGTCGCTCACAGCGACACATTATATACATTTTTCCCCCCCTCTCTTAATATATATATATATATGTATACTTTACCACCCGTCACATGCTGACGAGTATATTCGCCGATGATTTTCACCGAAACTGTGCGTGTCCATATAGCCACTCTCATCATCTCTCTTTCTCTGCCAAAAATATACCAGCCGTCATTATACGCGTTTATTCAATTGTGAATATCCGCGCAGATGACACCCGTGTGTATGAGTGCGTGTGCGCGCGCGGCCGCATATAATTTATCACCGAGCGCGTGGCGCATTAATGCAGTTCCGTCATATTATGCGCGAAAATCGAGTAGCTATATATCTATATGTACCTATAGTGTACTTTCAACGGATAAGCGTAAAATTGAGAATTTTTTTTATTTGTATACCGGATGCGTACTGGATTATACGTGAGAGCGTGTGTGTGTTTTGTTTTCTAACGTATCGTGTTACAGTGAGGAATTGAGGATCGGAAAAATCAACGGTTATGTGTTTGTGTGTATGATTAACGTTCGTGGAAGCAACTGGAAGCCGATATTTTGAATTCCCCGCGCTTCGCGCTTATTATCGCGTGCCCGTATGAAGTGGGTTGTTAATGACTGATGTGTAATTTGCGCGAGTATAAAGTCGGGGCAAAGTTTTTTATCGGGGATCGAGCGACTCGCAATTTGTATGGTAAACGTTATATTCATTTTAGGTTCCGATTTAATTGTTTTAAATTTTTATTTTTGTTGTTTTAAAAATCGGTGAGAACTTTAATAGATTATTTGGATGAATTTAAAGATATGTGTTCGTGTTCGTAATCGAATGTTGATTTGGAGTAAACTCGTTTATAAATCATATCTCAATGACGCGATTGAAAAGTATTAAATAAAACATTAATGATATAATGCTATTCGGTATATAATTTGCGTTGCAGTAATGAACATTTTAAAAGCATTAATCATTTATTGGACATCACTAAATTTTTGTTTATGTATACGAATAAATGTTTGTTTATTTGATATCAGTTTCTTTAGCAATTCAAATTGTTTTATATATAACTGAATTGAATAACATTGAATTTCAAATAATACAATCCTCAATTTTATTATTCCGAAAATTAATACACAAATAATATCTGCCTTCATCAAGTCCACAAATAGAAATGGATTGATCTCCTAACGATATAAAGAATTTTCAGCTCCAAACGTACCAAAAATTAACATTCACAAAAACACATATTAAAAAAAAATTGATTAAGATTCTTAATAACCATATATCACATGAAATATTAACAAATTGATTAAAACCATCGATTTATTAATTTTCCCATCGACCAATCCACATCCTCCTTCGTCCCTATGCCCCAATCATATATACTTCGCTACGGATTGCCTTCCCCGTTCTTACACTTGGCATAAACCTCTCTCTCTCTCTCTCTCTCTCTCTCTCTCTCTCTCTCTCTCCTCTCTCTGTCGCATGTATAGCCTTAATCGGCACGGGCTGTCGCGCGAGTTATTATTATTATTATTATTATTATTATTATCTTCCTCCTTCGTCCGTCGTGCACATCGCTGGCGTCGCCTCGGAAAGACGATCCAATTATACGGGGCGTCGTCGTCGTCGTCGTCTCTACGAAGCCCCATAAACTTCTCTCGGCCCTTCCGCGGTCACGCCGCCGATATTACAGCGTGTGCGCGTGTCGTGCGCACGCGAGCTGAATCGCAATCGCTCGTTAAAGCGGACCCGATGTTTCGGAGGCTGTTTTTTTCTATTTTTTTTTTCGTTCCGTCGTTGCTATATATAGAGTTAGGAAGAGGAGTGTTTTGGTTTAATCGCAGGTGTAGGCGAGTGTGGTTGGAAGGGTTGAGGATGTAAAGGGTAGAAATGTAAGTGGTAGGTGGTATAGGATGGAATTAAAAACTGATAATTTGGTAGTAAAGTGGCATGTGAGTTAGAATTCCGCGGTGAGTTTGTTTAGTAGGATTGAGTATACGTAGTGAATGTATAGAATGTATGATTATTGAAAAGATGAATGATTATTGAAAAAAATGAGATATGTTTGTTGGATTTGTCAAACTAATATTCACACATTTATCATAGTTTATGCTTTGACGATGTAATGATTGTATATACATATAAATAAAATTTTAAGAAAATTTTAGTTCATCGTATGTATAATAAAGTAACTCAAGTAAACTTGTATTTATAGTATAGTCAAAAATGTTAAAACTCGAGTTAGATAAGTTAAATAATTTATATTGATCAATGATCTGTAACAATTTCGGAGGATTACCAGTATAGTACGCTATTCTATATAGACATTACCTTGAATTGAAAAATCTGGGATTGAAACTTCAAACAGTGAAATTCAGTTAATGTTGGAAAGCTTACCTGAAACAGAAATTGAAAATTAAGCATTAATACACTTGTATAAACAATATGCTTTGATGGATCAAAGAACTGTTTTGTTAAAATGCAAGCACAATGTAAAATAACAGATTCAATTTACATTTCAAACCCCCTATATAAAAATGACAAAAGTGCATTTTAATTAATTAAATTCCAGGTTAACAATTATAGTCAGTTAAAATTCAAGTAAAATAAGAATAATAAACTTATACCTTAAACCGTTATATATCTTATTTAAAACCTACAATAATCTCTATAAACCTATATATATCTCGAATCTTCCACGCCCCTTCGCTCTCAAAAATGCACACAACAACACCGCCAGCAGTAGCATCATCCGCTGTTTTCAATTTCACCCCGTCACCTCGTGACCCTGTTATCACTCCTCCCGACAACCAGCTAGTAGCCTCCGAGATTCTCTCTCTCTCTCTCTCTCTTCTCTCTTACTCACGAAAGTGACGACTCTCGCGCGCAATTAGCGAGTCGCGCTCGTCGCCGCGCGATGACAAAGTTCCTCGCGATCATTTATCATAGCGCGCGATACATATATACACACACCTATACACTTTTACATTTTACGTTCGCTTGCAAATGTATATGTATATCTATATGTATTATATACATACACAGCGCGGCCCGTGGTGCAGTTAACTTGATTTCAACTTGGCTCGTTAGAGGACTCCTTTCCTCCTCGAGGCAGTAGCAGCAGCAGCACCGCCGCCTGCCAAGTTTGTATCGCGTAGTAGTCTCGAGTCCCGCGCATATTATGGATAATTTATCTCCCTTTCTTCACGAACCGACGCTGGAAGGAGGGAGGGAGAGAGAGAGAGAGAGAGAGAGAGAGAGAGAGAGAGGAGAGAGATGAGCTCTAGCGAACCAACGCCCGCCGCTCGTGGAATGAATGCGGGAGGGTGAGTGAGCGATCGGCGCTATATTCTACAGGCGATGAGAATCGCGCCGCACAGAGACGACGAGGTTCAACGGTGCCAGGGGTTTGATTCTTGATGAGGACGTAAGGGAGGAGGAGGAGGAGGAGGAGCGGTTGTAATGGGATTATGGCAAGGATATTGAATATGATAAGGGGATTTTTATTGTAATGAGGTGACAGTTTTTCAGTGCGGGTTATAGTTAATTTTAGGATTAATGGATCGTGAGAGAACTTTTGAGAATTGATATTTGCTTTTCGATGGTTTGATTTCTACACCTGTATATTATAGACTTTCAAGATTATGGGTGTTACATTAAATAATTGCTTAAAAATAAAAGTATTAATTGTGCATATACAAATATTTTTGTAATACGATAATCTACGAAACATTTTACATGTTATTTTTTGTTGTATTACATTGTATGGATTTTAATATTGTATCGTTGTATATAGGCGGTGAATAATTAAGAAAAAAAATTACAATGAATTTTCTCCAATTTTGTAAAAATTACATGTTCAATGAATTGAACTCGGTACATCCCAATAATATTCAACAACACACATACACTCGCAAAAACGAAGCTTGCACTATTATACATCTCTACGGATTTAATTCAAAAAGCCATTCGCGCGGTCGCGTAAATAACATTACGGGAGCAGTGAAGAAATATATATATACACGCAACGTCGCCACCACTACATACATATATATCCAATGCTATCTTCATTATAATTTTGTTTGTCGCGTCGTGTCGCATTTACGCGCGCCCGTCACCGAGTAATAAAATCCCGGCGTCGTCGTTGCCCGCGGGAATTTCAAATTTCCGCGCGCGACGTCTCGCTGCTCTCAGATTCGCAAACGCATTGAGAGAGAGAGAGAAAAAAAAGAAGAAGAATATATCTACCAGCTCGCGTCGCGAGTTTGACGGTTCTATATAGAGTCTGTACTCGCGTCGGGGGTTGGGCAATGAGGCAAAAGTAATTAGGAAGAGGCAAAAAAAACCAGATAATATAGGTACTGTTCCGTACGTATAGATATACATGTCACCTATGTATGTATAGATATATGCATGGTTGTAGGTATATGTATCTATATGTGTGTATGTATCCCGCTTTCGAAGTTATATGCGAATGCGCTGTCGCGCGAGATACATACACTCTATATACTTTGCTCGAGTTTTCTATATCGAAAGAAGGGTGAGTTTCCTTTAAACCAAAGGTCCTTGTATGTGTATCGGGGCAAAATGAAATTGCTTTTCTAGTTTGCTGGCCCCGGGACATGAAATGTATATCCCTCCCTGTGTATATATATATATATATATATATATATATATGTAGTTATAGCAGAGAATCTGCTTCAATATGTATACCGACGCGGAGTGAACATATATAGTGTTATTGGTTCTTACCATAATTTAAGGAAAAAACGCTGGATTTTCAGCTAAAATAATGTACGTGAGAGTAACAAGAAACGTTGAAATGATTCGTCCGAGAAAGTATCTACTACTGTTTTCTTATAAGCATATATATATATAGTTTCTATTTTTTCTCTCTACGTAAGCATCAAGTCCATTAATATTTTTGGAAGCAAGGAAAATTTCGACGAGAGCTACATTCTCTCTCGTTCCATCTCCAAACAACGAGAAACATCATTGTACTTCCTTCGCAATCTTCATAAATGCCCTTCCTTCTACTTCTCTTCTTCTTCTTCTACCCTCTCTCCCGAAAAAGCAGCTCGATTAAAGTTATTCGACAGTACTCTTCTTCTCCCTCTCTCTCTCTCTCTCTTGCGAGCACTAGCGAAATTAGCTTCAGTCTCTCTCTCTCTCTCTCTCTCTCTCTTTCTTGGGCAGCAGCTACAAGCCACTTCGAAATTCGTCTGGCACACTTGGCGCTCGTCGCGGATCGTGGAAAAATGATCAAGTCGAGCCAGAGCCAGAGCCAGAGCCAGAGACAGAGGGAGAGAGAAAAGACTGTCGTCGAGTGGTTGGCTCGATTGCCCGGCTAATATACCTCCTATCTTGCTACTACTCCGCGATCTCCCTTCGCGCGCGGTCGCATTGTCGAGGTTCCTTTTGTTCCGAGTCATCGCACGCATTATATACGCAAGAAGTAATGGCTGTCGTCGTATAGTGCTCGTGTGTGTGTATGCCGTCTATAAGGGAAGATGCAATCGTTCTCCTGTATGATCTTTGAGAGGCAGAGAGACGCGTGTTGTATATTAGTCGCCACGGTGCTCGATCGATTGAGGTTTGAGTGCACAGTAGTGACTGGCTTGGGTTTTATTGTTATGCGGATGTCAATTTTGATTTATATATATAGGTATACGTAGTTGACGTGGAGGTTGTAATTTGGGTTACAATAATTGTTTTTTTTTGTTCGCAATAGTAGCGCGGCGTATTGTTATTCTTTTTCTTATATTTTATTGTAAAGAGGGAAATTGCTTTTTGAATTGTGTTGGAAAATTACTATAGCCTTTCGTACAGATGTTATCGCTGGTTGTTCTATTGTTGATTGAAAGCTAAATTGTAAACAAGTTTTAAGGTGGGGCAATAAAACCGCGTGTAATGCATGTCATAAAAAAACTTTTGCTAATTCAGATAATCAATTCTAAGTAAAAAATGTCCTTTAAAGTCGATGGAATAATTCGTAGTGGAATAATTTTCCTTTAATTTCGCGCGCTTTATAAGTACAATGTAGATTTGCAATAAATGTAGCTGTTCACACAAAAAATAATCGTTCGTACTATTTTTAGTTCAATGGAATTTTGCGCACATATACGAAATTATGCAAATAACGTTTTAATTACATGCAGTTTTGCTAAACTTATGATAACCTCGTGTTTCAGCGTTGTGTGTGTGTGAGTATTGCGCAAAATTCGCAAAAAGTTAATGTTTTGATGATGCAAGAAAGTTCGCACGCAATTTGCATTATTTTTGTTGCCTAACGCTAAACGTATAAAATATCCGTCAGTTCGTGCCTCGCGCGTTTCTCTCCAAAATCTATATATATAAAAATAATATTTCTTCCTCAACTAACGAAACCATTACCTCACTTACGAAAAAAAAGAAGAAAAATTTCGACTTCTTAACAAACTAACCGAAACTCAATTCCGTAATTTCCACTCCCATTAAAAAAAAAAAATGCGTAAAATCCAAAAAACTAGATACCACAGAAAAAAGCCGGCCCGTAATTCGCCCCATTGTTAAAACGGAACCGCACTATGTGAATCCCTGATGAAACAACGCTCTTTCTCTCTCTCTATATCCCGAGGGACGAAATAATTCGTTATAACTCGAAAAAAAAATCGCGACTTCGTCGAACAAAACAACAACGAGTGTAGCAGCTGCATCACATACATCCAACATACAATAAAAAAAAGGCGAGATCTCGTTATACACGACACGCGTATACTCTAACCCCTTGCACTGGTATTCGCTTATTATAACGTGGGAGGGCCATCGTCGCGCGCTTCAATTAGGAATCGAACGAAGTCGGAAATAATTAGCCTTGCGCATGCGCGTGCGGGTCGCGTAATTAAATCTCACGGATATGACTCTCTCTCTCTCTCTCTCTCTCTCTCTCTCTCTCTCGTCGCGTTTGCTACAGTATAGGTATATATGCACCTATATACGCGAACGGCGTTAATTATAATGCGATACGCCGGAGAGCGCTAGTTTGTTTCCATTGGCCGTGACACGGACGCATGGGTATATAGGTAGCAGAACAGCGACGCGCGCCTCGCCGGATACGCTTAAACGCGGACGAGAGCAGCTGGGGATTCGTGTGTATATGTCAGTGTTCAAGTGTTTGCGTGTGAGTATGTGAGGAGAAAGAGAGAGAGAGAGAGATCGCGTGTGAGTGGTAGTTTCTCTTTTTTTTTGTTGTAATGTTTCGCAATGAATTGTACGAATGCGTTTCCAAAGTCAATTGGCAATGATGATTAGTAAAAAGTTGTATATAAGATATAGCGACGATGATGTTGTTGTTTTACAACTTTAACGGTTTAACTGGGTCAGAGGCGCAACTTCATTATAATATTAAACATTAAAATTGTGAGAATACGCGAAGAATAATACCGGGTATAAGTGCTACTAAACTCAACTACCGTTAATTAAAATACACAGTAATACAAACTTTCGCGAAGAGAGTTCACTTATAAAGAACTGAGAATCTCTCGGTTATGCTTTGTAACTGAGTAATTTAGACTTCGCGAGAATGATGTATATACATTTATAATGATCTTTTCTTCATTTACTATATAGTGTAACGTTAACTTTTTATAATTCAAAGCATCAATGTGAAATCAATTCTGAACTAAATGTATATTCTCAATCGAATGGGTTATGTAAAAAGTCTTTTCAACGTTTTTTTTTCGCAAATTAAATATCATCATTTTTCGTGAACCGATTATATTACAAAAGCGAGTGCAGTATATAACAACAGAAAGTATTCATTTTGTGACAAATTGCGGAAAAATTAATAACAAAGATAACATTGAATTTTTAATTCCATATACCGTATACGCCCGTCTCGTATCAATAAATCGGAGGGAAAAAAACCTTGATATGAACGAAAATAATTTTCCTGATTGCAGGGACAATGCATAATTGAAAGTTAAAACGGAAATATTGCATCGACGTTATATATATCGGAAAGCCGAATCAATCAGAATTCGTTTTAATTGTCGCAGTTGTCAACAGAAAGTTATTATAAGCTTTACATATATTTTTCACCTCGATACAACAATTTTTCCGATAATCTTTACTTTATGCATTTTCCTCTTTCTCTCTGCTATATATTCGCAAAGAGTACAAAAAATATTTCGAACATATTTTTAACATTATATATCGACGCTGTTTTATGTAAGCTTCGCGTTAAAATCGCTATTCTGATAAAGTATTGTCAAACCAGCCCTTACTCGTGAATAACGAGAAGTAAAAATCATCTCGAAATTTAAGGAAAACAAATATTTTATCACTTATCAATGTTCTAAATCATACATTCAACCAAAACCCATAACCCATATTCGCAAGGAAAAAACTAACCGCTAGCTATAGCAAAGACCAGAAAGCAACAATACTCTCAGACTACGATTCTCTCCATCATATAACCTTCTCTCTCACTCGATCGATATATATCCCCACCCACACGGTCAGACGGAAAATTTAGCAGCTCTCTCGCGAAAGCCAATTTTCAACTGCATCCTTAATTTCCCCTCCCATCTCTTTCCCTCTCTCGCATATTAAACCCAATCGCTTTATGAATATAGATTATAATAGATAGGACGGAGCCAATATAGCCGGGACAGTAGAAAGATAGAGAGAGAGGGAGAACGGGTACAATTCAATCACCGTATCTGCGCGCGAAGGGTCAACAGGCGGGCACGAGCGAGCGAGCGAACGAAATAATCTCGCGCGCCGCGTTGGCCGGGGCGCGACTAATCGAAGATCGGCTCGATTAAACAATCGAGAGAGAGAGAGAGAGAGAGAGAGAGCCAGATGGGAGTAGAGCGCGGGAGTGTGGGAGGGGAAGAAGTTTCAACGGAATCGAACTGTCTCTCTCGATTTTTGCCGCTATGAGAGAGGAGAATATGTATATATATAGATGGGTCGAGGATCGCAGGTGCGTTGCGGAAATTCGCTACGACTGACGGAGTTTGATAGAGTGCGTCAGTCTCTGTATGTATATATGCGGTTATTTGCTGGTTACGCATATATATATACACACACACGCGCACGGTGGCAAACAATAATATAAGCAATGTTTTCGGAATTGGAAACTATATATGTCACGGTTATTTTGCAACGCGTGGGTATATTGTAATTAATGTTTGTTTTAAGGAAATATTTTATATGAGATATCGATAATTCCTATACTTTGTATATATAAGTATTTATCAAATCAATCGCTGATTGACCATAATTCGTGCAATTTCAATAAATAATAAGCTATAATCAAAGTATCTAATATCTATATAATATTCATTCATAGCTGATTGAACTTTGACATTGTCAACTCTCAGCCTCATCGCATGACTAATAATTCAAAACGTCGAGCTTATAATCGCAGCACAAGCGTTAACTTTACCAAAACCATACATGCCGTGGTCCCACCGTTCTCGATACACCTAATACACTATATATACATCTCTCTCTCTCTCTCTCTCTCTCTCTATGAAGCTCGCATGTAAGCGCCCGACGATTCAGGTCCCGACCGATCCGTGCAAGGGCCGTCTTTCATCCCCTTTGTCGTGTATACCTACATACTATACTTATATATAACGACATACTATATGCTACACGTCGGAAGCGAGCCAAAGGAGAAGATAATCTTATCCTTCAAACGAAATTGCTTCAATTAGCAAGCAAGCAAGCGAGCGAGCGAGCGACATTGTATATATACTGAATCGTGTCTAATGCGCGTGTGCGCGCGCAGGCGCGAGGTTAATGAGAATGCTGGACTCTCGTTATGAATTAGCAATTGGTGCCGATATTGTTACGGTATGTGGAAGCATTGTTGGGTGTATATGTAGTGTATGTGTATGTTGTATCTGACCTCGGAGTTGCGTACAAAGATGCGATAGTATATAAGTATACGGTTTCGTTGATGCGCAGTTCTAATGCGCTTTTGATGGCGACGAGGTGCAATAGTTGCGTATTAGAAAAGGAGAAACGGAGGATACATACACGTCGGCTGTTAATATTTATATAGAGGAAAAAGAAGTTGATGAGTACGAGATATCAAATCCAGGAATTTTGGAGAAATATATACGCGGAATGACGCTGCAGTGTATATATATATATATATATATGGAACTGTGACTATGCGAAGATGGTAGTAAATTTTTTTGGATGCACTATTTTACGTACGGCTATAGTGGACAAAAAAAAAATAACGCTTTTGAAAAATGTTTCTCCCGTTATGCAATATTTTGCGTTTCAGGTTCAGTTTTTTTTATGAGAGCCATATATAGTGTGTATACGTATATGTAATATGTATAGGATTTAATAGCTTTCGTCGAGGTGTCCTGTAGTGAATTCAAAAGAGTCGTATTATATATACCGATTGAATGATGATTATAACAACGATGGAAATGATGATGATGAGCGGAGCAAACATTTTAATTTCGGTAAAATAAGTACAAATTTCTGTGTATATATTTCAATCTTTTGAGCTCGATGATGCATTATTAATAGGAAATTAAATATCGAGCTACGTGCATATATACACGAATGAATAACGTCATTCAGCGTTTACTCGTTTAAAATATATATACTTTTCGCGTGGCACAGGCCACACGTGTATACGTATGGATATATGTATATATAATACATATACACACACATATACGACACATCGCGCGCGCGCGGAATGAATTCGTAAAATATTTCGCTCTTTGCGTTACAGCCTTTTAATTACTGCATTTAATTCGAAATAATATAATAAACAAATTCATATTCATTTACTGTCGCATTATCTTCGACGTTGTATATTATGCATTCGATTCGTTCGTCAGTCAACTGTTTGCGTATATATATCTATGGATATATGTGTGTATACAAGCGAAGGGGATCATCGCACTATACTGTCCACGTCAGGAGCTGTCGAAATGAATTATTCATAACGTTGGGTAAAAAAGAAGCATAACGTCATTATGAAAATAACAATGCGGCGAGGTTACGCGGCGCACGCTTTAAAATAATATTGTCTATAAACGATGTATTTCTACACGTATATATTCTTAATAGTTGAAATTGCCACAATAAATTCCTCAATTTACATATATGCAAGATGAAGAATGCCTCTATCGAAATCATTATTTAAAATATATACGTGACGTATCCAGAATCCCTGCGTCTCATCAATTTTTAACAAAATACGTTTTGCAAAGTAACCTTAATAATGCAACGTAAGCTTTGCACGAACTGTACGCGCTCATATTTTGTGACTGAAAATGAAATTCGTATTTTTAATTATTAAAAAAATATCGTTTATATGGAATTTCAAAGTGTACCAGATAACATTTAAAATTAATTTCGTACAATGCATTATGCTACTCGTTAAAAAAAACAAAAAATTTTAAAGAATCTAAAATATAAAACGAAAATGTACTGAAATAATTTTCAGTATATATTTATTTGTTTTGCAATTCGTATACTATAACACCATGACAGCGAATATTAAAGTCATTTATAGAAACCTATTTTACTTTCGGCCGACTGCTGTGTGTGACATAAGTGACACACATAGATAAGCATCGGGTATATGAGCAAAGAACCTATGTGACAGAATTCGATATGTTTCGCAGATTATACATATATACACACTCTCGAATGAGAATGTATTTGGGTGAGCACACGGCGAACTACGCGCAGGTATATACCGAACTATTAGCATTTCTTTGGTCTGCAAAAAGAAAACTGGTTCAAATTAAAAAAAAATTCTCATTTAGTTCATCAAACACTTTTATATTTATACCTACCTCGTGTATTATGTTGAAAATAATTTATACGTCATATAAATATACACGCGAGATCGCATATGAATTCACTGAAAACATCCAAGATCCTATCATTTTTCATCCAACCAAAAAAAAAAAAAAAAAGCAAAGCCAACGCATAAAAATTATAATCTCAGCCATTCACGCGGCATTACCACTCCCCTTCTCGCGCGTCCGAACGTCGAATTCGCGATTGCGTCGGCGGATCTCTATTGAAAAGCGGACTACTCTCGAACTTCGACCTCCCTCCATTCCCGAATCCTCGAGCATTCATCCGCAACGGCGCGTATTTTCTCTCTCTCTCTCTCTCTCTCTCTTCGCGCGCGTGTTTCTCTTCCATTTCATTTTCCCTTATCTCTTGCCTTTCGCATCCTCTTCTTCCTTCTCTTCCTCTTCCCGCATGCCTTTGTTCGATCCTATATACCATATACTCTCGTGCTCTTTCTACATGGTAAACACGATTACGCTCCTGAGGATGAGGTTCGAGCGCGTAATCCTTTTTTTTCAAACAGGGGTTTGTACGTGTGATCAGGGGCGAGGAAGGAAAAGAGAGTGAGAGAGAAAAAGTAATGGCGAAGGTCGTTTTCCGTAAAAGCCTAAGATGTTGGTGGCCTTGTCCTTGACTATATATATATCCGAATGAGAATATGATGAGTGTTATAATGCGTTTAGCGTTATATATACACAGTCACGTATTTTTTTTCCATTCCCCCCTTTGTTTAGCCGCCGTGAAAGGTACAGAATTTTCGGTCCATATATATTTTTGTTAAAGAATAAGTATAATTTTACAAGTTTATATCGTAACTTTTTTTCGCTAAAAATCAGATTCAACATCAAGCGAAGCTTCACCTACACCAACATCAACCTCTATTCATTATATCTATCTCAACTCACGCTTAATTATCAGCGAATTTCTCTCTTGAAAATTCACTTCGCTTCCCAGTTTCGAAAACCATCAGGGCCAAGAACCAAGAACCTCGGTATACGAAGACTTGGAGAGTCCTACAGCACAGGCTCTCGCCTAATTCCAATCACTCGGAAACTTCAAATTTCTCCGATGCGCCTCGCGTTCGATCCGCCTGTCATTCCTTCTCTTCTCTTCTCCTTCCCTCTCACCATCCCCGCCTCTTCTCGAAAACTTTCGCGAGCCACAAGGCCGAAAGATCGATTCCCCTCCCCGTTTCTCTCGTCCCTCCTCGTGTCAATACAGCCCAGGCCAAACAGCATGCCAATGCCCCGATGGTCGGCGAAATAAGGAGAGAGAAAGAGAGAGATTCGTGTAATTCAGAGGAGAGGATCGAGCTTGCGTGTAGTGTACCTACTATATATATATACTGGTACTCTTCGATCGCCCGGAAAATTCTCGAAAGGGATTGGAAAATCGCGCGTGCGCGTACTGGAAATCGAGTAGAGAAAGCAAGGATCGTTCGGGATATTCGGTAGAATGTGCCTCGCAGCCGTTGCGGCTCTTTTGAGACGGCGATGCGTTTTTATCGGTGGTATATATAGTACAGCAGCAGAAGTGAGTGCGCTCAGCTTTTTTCGAGATTGAACGAGGGATGCGCTTTCGTTGTTGTCGAGATCGTTTTCTCGGGGTGGTTCACGTCTGAATAGAGCTTTGCGGGTTTTGTTGAATTTTATAGTGAATTTCTGATGGGACGCGCAGTACCGATGGTATTTTTCATGAACAAAATTTTTGAAATTTCTTTTACTTTTTTATACTTTATAATCGGGGTTATCGATTATTTATTCGAGATATTCGATTGTATAATTATATATAATATAAACTGTATAATAACTATTCGTCAATTTTATTGAACGAACTGTTTTTAGTATAGATTTTGATAACACGTCTAACAATTCCCGAAGTAAATGTCAATATCAAAACATTCGTCATTCGATCGTTACTCATCAGCCTCGTACTAAAAAGAAAAAAAATAGAGCAAAAATAATAATACTATCCGCGATAATCATAAGGAAAACGAACGCTAAGCATATATATAGATAAAGAAAAATCGTCCAGCGAACGGGAACACTATCATTGGAGACCTTCGAGCGTCGACGCTTATCACGCGCGACATTTTGACACGCTCGAGCGGGGAACGGGAACGCGTGCTCGTGCGATAGAGTGAAATGCGGATTTAGCGGTTGTGTGGCGCCTTTGGCACGGAAGAGAATATATATATATATATATATATATATATATATATAAAGTATAGCAAAAGAATTATCATTACGCTGTGATTATAGTGGTACAACGTGACTGTGCCTATACGAAAAAAAATTAAGATTGTGTATAGTCGAGGAACGCTCAAAGTCACGTATGTTTCTTATATCTGAGTATAACTGTCGATGCTGCGGTATTGGGTTTGATTATTACAAAAAACGAAATTTCTTTCGAGAACTTTATTAATTCGGTGTATTGTTGAATGTTCTTGAAAACAGTTTTCAAATATAATGCATTCATGTACAAAAACGATTTAAATAGATTATTTATGGGATAACGTAATAACATTAAAGTCATTTATTCATTTATTATTAAAATTATAATTTGTTTTTTCAACAACTGACGGGACGACAGGCGAGAATTCTGGAGATGAAAAGTAGTGATTTAAAAATATATACAACGTCAAGACGGGTATATAACACAGAGGTAAACAAAAATGTCTACACATTTTCTCGGCGCATTTAAAGACTTCTTTCTCGTGAAGGATCTTGAAACCCCGCGGAATATCATTTAAAAATGTTCCATACATATTTTCCTCCGCGTACATTTCGGAGCACGCCAAGCACGCTTCACTCGTAGCAACCATTTTCCAATTCCCTCTCTCTCTCTCTCCCTTCAAGAATAAAAATCCTCACCGACGATCGCGACGCGCGCATTTTCTACCATTCATCCCCTACACGCAACGACAGCGCAAACAACCGAGAGAACAAAAAAAAAAAAAAAAAAAAATAACGAACTTTCTCAAATCAACGCTTCCATCGGTTAATTCAGTTACCTCAACGAAGTAATTACAACGTGCTCGCACACAGGCAGGCGCGTGCGCGCGTGAGCTCAGGGAAAAATACACTAATCGAGGCGTCAAGCGCGCTTATATACACGGGACAAAGCTCTCTACTCTCTCGCGTGTACTTTCTCTCTCTCTCGCGGGCATGACCACGACGGATGAGCGCAATCACCTACACACACGTGTATGTGTGTGTGTGTGTGTGTGTGTGTGTGTGTGTGTGTGTGTGTGTGTGTGTGTGTGTGTGTGTGTGTGT